>JAOEHX010059602.1:19444-40346 GCA_025448015.1 Bolborhynchus lineola
CCTGGCAGTGTTCAAGGCCAGGTTGGACAGAGCCTTGGGTGACATGGTTTAGTGTGAGGTGTCCCTGCCCATGGCAGTGGGGTTGGAACTAGATGAGCTTAAGGTCCTTTCCAATCCTAACTATTCTATGATTTCTCTCCCATTGTGAAATCCTAACACAGAACAGTGCAAACAACTGCAAGTGTTTAGAGGTACAAATCCTGCCTGGCCTTTCTGCAACACACTAAATCTGTGTGCAGTGGGCTTTTTCCTTCTGGAGGTCTCTGCATAATACTCAGGCAGGAACAGTAGACCCCATGTTAGGATGAAATGCCTCATGGACTGCTCCACTTCTCCATTTGGTCCTGTGTTTTCTGGGCAGATTACATCTCTTGAGTCTTCAGTGTGAGACAGGGAGATAAGGATGGATCGTGCAAGGGAGGCATTTCCAGGGTGTGGAGGAAGTTGTGTGCTTGGAGCTGGAACCAGAGCACCAGCCAGAGCTACCCTTGCAATGCCAAGCTATGTGAGGTGGCCTGACTCCTTCCAGCTACCTGATTAGTTCCCTTGACAAGCAAAGCTAGTTGAAGAACCCTTATAATGCTATAGAAGAACTGAAATAACACCCATATTATTAGTGAAAATTAATGGGTATAACACACAAAAAGAGTTTTTTGAATACTTTCCTGGTTTGCTGTCTTGGACAGTCTGAAAAGCAATCCTCCAAAAAGGCTCTCATCATCTTATGTTTCTTAGGTGCACCTGGCTGCTACCCTCCCTAAGCAGGCATATTTAAAACTTCAAAAATCAGCACATAGTTGTGTGCCTGTTCGTTCACCCTGCCATGGTGTCTCTACAAAGAGTCAAGTACAAGAGAGAAGAGCAACAGCAAAATATCACCTTCCTAGCTGTAGCTGACTGGTAAATGATTCTCATCTCATTTCATACTTCTTAGATACCCATCCTGAAAGCACACACACCTGTCGTACACCAGCAGCCTCCAGGGTCTGTCCCTTCAGCTGTTTCTGTAATGGTTTTCTCTCATTTGAAGCAAGAGTTGCTCTTCCTTTCCCAAATCTTCTTGTCATTGATTGCATACTCCTTCTCAACTTGCCTGGTCATCACATGCTTTTGTACTATATATCATTTTTCTCTCAATTTACAGTAAAATATCTATTAGCTATCATTGAAAAAATTGAACCTTTTCCAGCTGTGGGTAGCTTATAGACCCAAGATATATTTTGCATGTAAATGGAGCACATTACGTATCAATGGAGTTGAAAAGTGACTCTTAAATATATGTTTACCTCTTATTTAGTTGCATAATGATTATGCCGTATGCCTAAATAAAGTTTAGAAGTATTTCATTTTCATTTTTGTTTCTCTTGTTATGTAGTCTTATTTGGCTAATTAATGGCTTATTTGGCATTCCAAACAATACTTGCTTATGTAGAATAAAATTGAAAAAGGAAAAAATGAAAATTTCAGTTAGGGATAATTAACCTTCTTCCCCTATTATTTATTGCATTCTGCTAAATTTACGCAGGATTTTATGCCTTTAAGCAAAATAGACAATTTGTGACTATAATAATAAACCTATGATTTTTGTCATATTGGTTTAAATCAAGAATGATGCTATGTAAATTATTGGGCTTATCTTTCTGGCTTTTATACTGGAGTAGCTGTATACAAAATTTACAGATTATCACTTAAGGGTGTGGAAATTTCTGATGATCAGTGCTTTATCACAGCTTCGGTTGTGCTTTATCAGCAGTCTCAGTATTGGCCCTGTGCCTACCTTGTAGTCAATGACATCATTAGTTGATTAGAGTAATAAGCTCCTCTTAGGAGAGACTTGAGCTCAGTTTTGGTTGCACTACTGAGATGAATCTGAGACTCTGAATTGTGAGTACTTCCTGAGCTTTGTATCTGGATTTAAATGATGAAGAAAGAAGAGACAGCTGTAATAAAGTGTAATTTATTTTGTATCCAATTATTTTTTTTGCAGTTTGAGGTTAAATTTGTTACTAATTACAGATCTGAACTTTGAAGTTTTGGCCTGTTTCTCGCCATGCGATGTGTAGAGATGCCACCTATGATGTTAGGGAAGCTAAATGCCAGGGCCCAGAGGGGAGTTGAAATGACTAGTTGGGATGATGAAAACTGCTTCCCACGGCTGAGGTTTGTGGTTGCTTTTATATCTAGACTTTACCTTCTAATTAGGTTTCTATGTTTTCCCCTTTTGTCTCAATCTAGTCTTCTCTTTTTGTTTATAAGATTGTTTTTATCAGAAAATATCACTTTATTAGCCATATTCTTCCCTATAAAGGTAAGTCCACTTGATATGAATGGTAATTTGCACATGCATGTTTACATACTCTTCCAGTCAAAATGAGAACCAAAAAAAGTACACTGAGATCAAGAAAGAAGCCTGAGTAATTCTGAATCTGATTTTTTAAGAGATCCATTTTGTTGTCTAAATGAGTGTGAAGCTCTCAGATCTTAAAAAAAAATAAGCAGTGTCATATACTCTAGCTGTATAGGAAAACAAGTTTGATGATTCCTAAAGTTGAGTATTTTAAAAGACACCAGCAGTTCATTTTGATGTTTTTGCGCTATTTTTGCATGATTTGATTCTTTCCTTTTGAAAATTTCAATGTGCCTACCTGATATACATAAAAAAAAAAAGGGGGCTTGTTCCATTTAGACATCATGTGATTGGGTTTAAGATTTTAGATGAGCTGATGTGCTGAATAAATGACAGTTAAGGTCTCATAGGGACATGCTTTGAAGACATATTGATTTAAACTTTCAAGTCAAGGCTGAAGAAAATTGTGCTAAATATCCAGTGCAGAAGATTTCTAAATTAGTTAGTTTCTCCTTCAAAGAAGGCTGTCATTTTAACTTACTTAAGGTTATAATTTTTGTATGGCTTTATTTTCTTCTAAATTAAAACTCAGTGATTCAGGAGAATTGATGATAGTCACCTTGAAGTTGAAATACATTTGTCAAAATGTGACGCAGAGGGAAATACACTTTTGGAGTAGAAGAGCCATCTGGTATAGTATGACATGGGTATTTTATATATTTCACAGAAACTGCAGCTATTAACTGAACAAACCTTACATCAAAGAGGTTGTCTAATATCTTATACTCAAAAAAAGAAAGCTCTGTGCCATTTCTATGGATGAAACTAACACTGTGGTTCACCAAGGAGTGGTAACAAACCTCTGTGTGTGTGTGTGTGTGTGTGTGTGTATACATATATATAAAATTAGATATGCTAAGAATTTAGTTGCAAATATTTCCATAAGTCTTCCTTCTGGGCAGTGACACACACACACTAGTGTCGTGGTTTAAGCAGTAAATCACGCAGTTTGCTCACTCACTTCCCCCTCATTCTTCCCCCCCACCTTGGAGTGGGGGGGAAATGGTGAGAAGAGTCGAAAGAATGTAACTCCCACAGATTGAGATAAGAACAGTTCAGTAACTAAGATAAAACACAAATCATTACTACTACCACCAATAATAATAATAATGACCAGGGAAATACAAGGGAAGAGGATACAGCTGCTCGCCACCTGCTGACCGAGCAGTGGACTAACTCTTCTGGGTTCCTGCCCCCAATTTTTATATCCTGGTCATGATGTGCTGTGTTATGGAATACCTCTTTGGTCAGTTTGAGTCAGGTGTCCTGTTTCTGCTTCCTGCTGCCTTCCCCTCCTCCCTGGCAGAGCATGAGACTCAGAAAGTGCTTGGTCAAACAAAACATTTTAAACCGTAACTAAAAACATTGGTGTTATCAGTGCTATTCCCAGGACGAAAGTCAAAAACACAGCACTGCACCAGCTACTAAGAAGGAGAAAGAGGACTGCTACTGCTGAACCTGAGACAACTAGTCAGAGTTCTGCAGTCACTTTGCTGTTGTTTTAGCTTGGGGTAATATCTGACGATAGAAATGATTCATCTGAAAACAGTATAGCTGATGCAGTCGCTCTACTTGATCCTAAGCATCTGTTTAAGTAAGGGGCTATGACAGTATAGTGATATGTTCATCTCTCATCTTCAGGGAAGTCTTTTTCTTCTTCCTAATGACTTTTAACAATGCCCATACTCTTTGGAGTAATTTTCTATAGCCTTCACCATCTCCGTAAATGTTAATATTTTCATTTTTCCCTTGATACCTTATCTAAAAATCTAGTAAAAGTTCACCTTATGTATTTCCTTCTTCTTCTTCTTCCAAAACTATTTTTAAACCAGACTTTTACATCAGCCTTTTGATTCCCTATTTCCATTTTTATATTTTGTTTAATTCCCTAAAATGTCAGCTCAGTTCACCTGCCTCCTACAATACCTCTTGTTTTAATTTAAAACTTGGCTCTCAAGTAGCTGCTCTCCAGCTCTTTTTCCTTCTGGTACCCTATGTTTTTTCTCTCTCAGAGCTGTGCTGTCACTAACATTCTCAGCTTTTCTATCAGCTGACCTCTACATGATCATTATTTTCATTGGCTTCTCTATGTATTTTTTAGTTTTCTAATGTTTAAGCTTATAAAACTGAAGCTTCTTTAAAGGAAGCATCTTCCTTCCTGTAGTCGATAATGAGGCTGATTTTATTATTATTATTATTTCTTAGGCTTCATATCACTGCATGTAGTCAAGAGCGTCTAGAAAGTATGGGGGGAAAAAAATCTCATAAATGAAAGTTCTCCAGAACCTGAAAGTCAGAAGTAAAGTATGTATATCTATGCCAGGTCTTGCATCTGGCAAGTTTATGATCTCTGTGAATCTTTTCTTTTGAGTTTGACAGAATATATGAACTGCTGTAGTAAATGGCACACTTTATAATCTCTAGAAATACTTAATTTCAGGGATCACAGACTTTGAAGGATCCATGAGGAAAACAGATGAGCTAGTATTTTCCATGACTCTCTCCTGCATTCATTACCACTGGATCTTGTAATTTCTTTTAAAAAATAGCTGTAACTCCTGAGGTCATTTATTCATTGATCTTGACAGACGGTGGTAAATTGAGGTTCTATTAGAAAAACAGCTTTCCTGATACTTGCAATGTGTGTCAATTCCACCCCTCTGCACAGATAGCTTATGAGTTCTGGGTAATCAGATGAAGTCTGATTCAACAGTCACAGACTGCACAACAATCACAAGCTGAGTTGTGAAATCCAAACTGGAGTCTTCCGGAGCCCTTTCGAATTGCGCTGATCGGTCATTTTTATTTATTTTATTTTTAATCAGTGACGCTGGTAGCTAATGTTCAGTTTTCATAAGTTCTGCTCTGTCATGGTTTAAGCCCAGTCAGTAACTCAGAACTGCACAGCTGTTGGCTCACAACCCTATATCCCCCCACACTCTGAGGAATATAAACCCCACAGGTTGAGGTAAGAACAGTCAATAAATGAAGTATAATACAAAACTACTACTACTACTACTACTAATAATAATAATAATAAGGGCAATAACAAGGGGAGATGATATAAAGCTTAAAGTTAAAAAAAAAACAACACAACTATTGCACAGTAAAATTGCTCACCACCCACTGACCAATACCCAGCCTGACCCCAGCAGCAATCTGCCCTTCTGGGTGACTCCCCACAATTTATATACTGGACATGATGTGCTATGGTATGGAATACCCCTTTGACTAGTTTGACTCTGCTCCCTTCCAGCTTCTTGTGCCCCTCCTCACTGGCAGAGCATGAGAGACTGAAAAGTCCTTGATCAGGGTAAAGTGCTACTTAGCAACAACTAAACCATCACTGTGTTATCAGCATTGTTCTCAGACTAAAGCCAAAACACAGCCCTGCACCAGCTACTAGGAAGGAGACAAAAATAGCTGTTACAGCTGAAATCAGGGCATTGTCATATAACTGAGTCATGATGTAATCTCTTTGAGAGAAAGATCTGAAGTTTATGGGAGATAACCAAACACCTTGATCTGACAATCTGGTGTTTTCTTTGAATATTCAGGATGCTTCTGTGTGACGCTTATCAGTGTAACATTTGGGTGATACAGGTACATTAATTCTTTTATTTTTATAATTTACGGTAGAATGGGTAAGCACTACTGTATTCATTTCTGAATGAAGAAGTGAACTGTGTAAATGAAATTAGATGCTCCAGAGCCCACAAAAAACCCTTTGGTATGACACGCAGGCCTGTGCCCAAAGACAGTCAGCTGCAGAAACTAAGCCCAAGGAAGTAAGAAGAGTCTGTGATCACAAACATGTTTTCTCTTTAAATACAGCAGAGAAATTATTCTCTGAATTTTTCCTGACAGTTGTCAGCAACAGGAATCAGTTACCCCATTTCACATATTATTTCTAAAAGAATGTAAATGCTTTGACCAAACTCACCCACAAATCTCTATTCGTTCCCAGGTTTATGAGCTTTAAAACCCTGTCTGTCAGCTTGAAAGAGTTTTTTCTTCCTATTTCTTAAATCTTGTTGCCTCTTTTTTTTTACTTACACTGAAAAATAACTCAATCCAAATGGTGCATTATGGATGGCACAGCCATTCCTGCAGCCTGTGGTTTTAGCTGTGCAGCTCTTCTCCACAGGACATTTTTTGCCCACTGGACTTTCCTTGTTTTAGTCCAGACGGGCTCAGAAGCAGCTAGGGATCATTCCTTCTTCTCTGGACACTGACTCTAGATCAGCAGTGCTTACATGGAAGTCCGCCTCCTGCATTCCTTTTTCGGTTTCACGAGCTGAGCTTTAGGAAGCTGATGCCTCGTGTGGGCTACATAGAATCTTTCACCGCTGATCATGTTTGGAAGGACCAACCTTAACAAACAAATCTAGTCTCTGGAAGAAACTAGAGGCCCAGAGCAAAACATGGTTGCTGACTGAATTTCTGCTTTATCCAAGAGAGACCCTGACGTTTGCCCCACACAGTGGAATTGACATCCTAGTAGGGTATATTTGCCTGGGTTTTATAGGTGCATTACTAATACAGCCATATTAAGAAATCATTTTTATTCACAGAATTATATTATATGCTTCAAATAACATGACAACACATACTTCAATTAAAGAAAAAAAAATAAAGTAAATTAGTCTTGTCTAGAGAGGGACTTTTTCTCTGTTCCATTGAGGAAAACAGTCAGTTGTTCTGGGGCTTATGCTTCTTCTCTTGCATTCACAGGGGAAATCTGTTTCTATTTATCACATCTGTCTTTTTGCTGTGTATCCCTTAGGAAACATTTTTTTGAAGACTAGGAAAAAATAAAACCAAATATGGCACAATAATATCCCCTTTTAAGATCAACACAGTAATTTTTATCTATTATCCGGCATATATTTTAAATACCAGCAAAATTATACCCTAGAATGAGCTGTGCTGCACATTGAGTTTTAATCTCCTTCTCCCTAGCAACCATCAAAAGAACAATAAGGGCAATAAATAGACAAATAGGGCATCAAAAATGAATAAAAATAGTGTCTCTACTGGGGGAAACCAGTCTTTAATCACTTTTCTACTGATATCTCTAAAATTGAAGGTTAGAACAATAAACAGTTTCAAAGTAACCTCAGAAATGGTCTTAGTCTCTAGAACAATAGGACTTTTCTAAAATATACATGACAATACCCAGAGATCCTGCTGACTTCAGGAAGTTCAAAAGACACCCATGCACCAGCACACAGAGAAAAGAAAAGCAGCAGCCTCAGGCCATGTTTTCACTTAAAAAAACCCAAAAAAGATACCTTTATACTGCATTAAATATGTTGAGATGGTGACAGTGTTGCTTTATTATGACAATGGAGGCAAAGGTGAGGTAGCTTTAGCTTTGTCATAGGCAATTTGAGGTCATTCTTGAGCTAGGGTATGAAGCCAACCTTGATGAGGTTGAATAATTGTTTCAAGTTGGGGTTTTAAAGAGATTTAATGGCCATCCTAGGTTATTTATTTAAAGGCAAAATGGCAATGATATTCTCATATCCGCAAGAAGTCAAGCCTGAATATTCTCTGCACCAGCAAGCTGATTGCAACACTATAGCTGGGAATCAAAAATGTAGCTGCTCTCTCTTTCTATGTTTACCACAAGTTAAAATGAACAGTGGTCTCTCTTTCAGTGCAGGCTCAAGTGTTTGTATTTCCAAGGATCAGTCTCCAATAAAAAGAGCAGCTTGCAATTAAAGGTGCCTGCATTTGAATAAATGAATGGTCATCTAGATAGCTCTTCTTAATTGCTCTTTGCTCTCTCTGCTCTGCAAGGGATCTGAAACACGCTTCAGAGGTATACTTCAACACTACAGATATCTGTGGTGAGGAGAATTAAACCCCATCACCAGGAGTCCTTTTAGGTGGAAGCAGCAGAGAACCACCACTGTGCCTGAATATGTTGAATTTTAAACTCATTAAATATTGAGAGCAATGAAAAGTAGCTAAGTGCTACATATCACTCTTACTTGATTTTGGAAGAAGCCTAGGGAAACTAGTTGTCTGCATTAGTTGCCTAGCATTACATTTCCCAAACACATGCTACTCTCCAAGTCAACTGTAGATTTATAGATGCCATTTTACCACTCTGAGTAACTGACTTGGTGCTGTGCCTCTTAATAGTTAAAGGGTTCAGCCTCTGGGACTGCTGAATATTTATTTTTTGTTGACAAACAAAACATAACATTTTTTTAACAAACATAATATTTCACAGAAGTCAGTGGAAGTTTTGCCACTGACTTACAACAGCTTTTCAAAACCCTACTCCCAAGAGCTCTGACTTTCACCTAAAGTGATGCCTTGCATCAGAAAGTGAAATTCAAAGACATGAGGGTGCACTTTATTCTTCATTAATGATCTAAGGCTGTTGTCTGCCTAAATGCAGTATTCATTGAGTGGGTTTTGTCCTGGTCTATGTGTGGGAATTGAAGCTGTAGTTAGCTGTGCAGGTTATCTAGACCATCAGTCCAATCTGAATCCACTGTGTCATTGTGCTTCCACTCACACCAGGGAAGGGTGAAGTTTTCAAAAGCATACAGGGGGAGCTGGGTAGTAGCATGAATGATTTCTTTTTTTTTTTTAATGATTATTTTCTCATGTTTGTTTTCTGTTTTTTTATTTTTTAAATTTAAAAATAAACGAGCAAGTAGATCAATGATAATACAGTCAAAAATTAATGAAGACTTCTTGTTTACTAAGAAATAGGTTGGACAGAAAATCTCTGTGATTGCTGTCAAATCAGAAGATTCTGGCTTGAAAGGTTCTGCAATTTGCAAGAGATTTCTTACCTTTAAAATACTGTTGAACTAAAAATGCTTTTCAAGAAGAAATATTTCACCAAAGGCAATTTTGTATTATTTTTGTATTCTGTCTTGGTTTTTTAAAAAGACTCAAAGCTTTCCAGTAGGAGAAAAAGCATAAACAAAACCAAGAACTGTAATTTTTAGCTCACATTTTCATAGAGTCTGCTCTTGTTTGTTGTTCTGAACTCAAGACACTTTTTGATTCTTCGTTTTTAATTTAGTCTTGCAAGTTCACAGGAGAAAGCTGTCACAGAGAGCTTTCTTAGACTGTTCTTTTGCCCCTGTGGGTAACTTGATGAGTTAGCATGTGCATTTACATTATGAGGTGTAGCCCCAGTGTTTTCTGAGGAAAACCTCTGCAGTGCAGTAAAATGCACTGTTGGGAGATGTTTTCTTATCTATTATTACCTTAAATTTGCTTTTTGTTATGATTATTCAATTATTACTAATTTTGCCCATTAAATGAAAGTGATTTCTCTCCCATTTCATTGCTTATGACATTCCAGTACTTCAAGATGATTTTCATACGCCCTTTAACCACAGCCTTAACTAGGAATCAGTCTTTTGATCTTCACCCATAAATCACAATGTCCTGTCCTTTAATATTTTTTTCTTCTCTTCTGTAAATTCCCTGTAGTTTTTGTAATGCAGTTTTTCCAGAAACAGAAACACATTTTAGGTGTCTTCTCATTTGTATATTCAATGGGATCTATCTATCTTATAGCTCAGGTTGGAGATAAATGCCGTACTTCTTGTTCTGTCATGCAAAGTTATCAGTCCTGTACAGTTAAAATGTGTATTAGGTTTTTTGTTTTGTATTTAGTCTAGAATGCTAATGATATAAAATATGTCCTGTTGACAGAATCCAGCATGGTCTTCAACTGGAAACCATGATGACAAGGGTCCTTCTCTTACCTCCCCCAGTCACTCTATGACTGGGGAACACAGTACTGGTGAACACAGTACACTTGCTCTTGAACAGCACACTGTCTCCTCTGAATTATTTTGTCTCACTTCTGTCTCTATAACAGACTGCAAAAGAGGAAGACCAAACCCTGTGTGTTAACTGTATATTTAGATAGCTGTAGACACTATATTTTTAGATAGCTGTGCTGGAAATAATCAGTATCACCTATGTTTCAACTAACCATCATTGCTAATCCAGAGGCAAAAATTTGTTATGTTAACCTTCAAAGAATTTAATTAGAAATGTATGAGACATGTAAGTGCATAGTTGTTTTTACAAGTTGAAGCTTAGGTAGCTTTTTGAAACAATAAGATTACCATGCGCAAAATTTACAGTCAAATCTTTACAGCTATGCTTACAAAGAGTAAGTTTGCTGTAAGAGATGGGGGGGGGGAAGTGCACATTTTTACTCAAATAGAGCCTTTCTTCTCTTTTGTGAATAATTTGCAGCCAAAACTGAATTTCTATAAACTTGTCTGTTGCTAAAGATTGTGTCAGAGCCACTTATGTGTATGTACTGTAGCTCTGTGGCAGCAGTTTTCGTTCAGAAAAAGTGAAATTTTAAAGATTTAGTGTGACTACTTCGCTGTGGGAATATATAAATGCTTCTAAGTACATCAGTGACCAAGCTCTTTGATGCGCACAGGGAAGTTGCCACAAATGCCTTCCCTCTTGTTAGTCCTTCAGGCAATTCAGATTTCTATTTTTCTCACCAAGCACACATTTCTGGCAGAAGCTATGCTCTCTCTGGGAAATTATCCTTCAGCAGTAATGTTTTCGAGTCTTCACCTCTTCCTCTTGTTTTTTCTTTTCCCAAAGTCAGCTTTACCTCTGAGGAAATGGTGTCTGTCTGGGTAGCTAACCCCACCTAAAACTTACACACTTTGTTCTTCTTTCCTCCTTCATAAGCACCATTAATCTGTAGCACACAATTTCTTTGAGTATGTGTTTGGGCACGTTTAAGAAGCTAGGAGGGAAGGGAAGATTACAGACAAGTACTGCTGAATAAAAATGAATTGTCTATATATGTTGCAAGAGAACAGCCCCAATACTAGGTGGCAAAGTCAGAGCTCTTATAGAACCAGAGGAGTTTCCTTTCCACTAATGGATTCCTATAGTCCTGTTGAAACGGTCAGTAGTATGGAGCAATCAGGGCTGACAGATGCCCACTGGCTCCCAGAGCAGTGATTTTGTTTCATCCAAAGATATAAAAAGTAATAGTGGCTGACACAGCAAGGTCTCTTGGAGCCTTTCTTAGCAGGATACATCTTCCTACACTTTGCTCCTAAGCGCTCAGTATCCCATAGCAACCTCTTTTCTTCAGGGAGCTTTAGATTTTGACATATCATTAATACATGAGTTCAGGAAGCAAAGCTGCAAAGCTGGAGATTGGGTCATGGATTTAGCTGAGGTAAATAGCAAGGAAATTTAAAAGCGGGCCAAAACCAATTTTATGGTCCTTCCTTTGGGATTAATGCCTAAGTTTTTTTTGCCTGGTAACAAAAAGTTGTCACTTGTAGGTGCAGGTAGAAATTTTAGAGGAGAGTTGTTTTTTTAAAAAGAAAGCTGCAAGGTAACCAGGCCAAACACTTTTAAACACTAGTGTATTTTACAGAATCATCTGCTAATTGAAAATGAGGGCTAGTGAAATTCATTCAGTACAGCAGTATTGCAGAACTGTCTAACTGCAGAACAGGTATTAATGAAAGGGCAGCAAGACCACTGGGAAAAAAACAGGCTGAAATATAAACTTCATGTGTTCATGTACACTTTGGTATATAACAGACTGAAACACTGCATGGAAATAACAAACCGCCTCAGTTCACTGCTTTGGCATGTCAAGTCTTCAGCTACTGGAAGGTAGTTTTTCACATTTTGCCCCCCGGTCATTCTAACAGAGGCATTTTCAAGGTATGAGACTCATCTACAGGCTGTGAAAGATGATGTGGAACTTTCTAACCTGGGACAGATGATATGGAGAATATAGGAAGTAAATGCTACATATGCTGGCTGTACTATTTAGGATCATATCATCATTTGTTGACTTGCCTCAAGCTTGAATTTCTGTCAAGCTCAAAATAAGATGTTTGGTCAACAAAACCCAAGTTCCCTTTCGTCTGGAGTGCACACGGCTTCGCTTAGCAAGAAAGACACAAATGTTTTAGTGTTGCCAAGTGCATGTTGCCTGCCTGTGATAGACTTATATAAGTATTCGGATTGTATAGTGAGGAAAAGTATGGAGCCAGATTCTTCCAGTTCTATTTATGAAATGTAGAATCTTATTTCCCCAGATCTCATTTCCCCCAAGATGATCACTGGTTTAACTGACGGCAATTCCTGAAGTAAAGGCCAGGTCTACAAATGAATACAGAGAGATAAAGTGAATTCATCATTTTTGTCCTCAGCTGTCTCTTGATACAAAGTTGGCAGAATGTGACTTCAAATTTTAAAAATAGTTGTTTATGGTGGTGGGTAGAACTCAGGGACTTCCAAACTTAATACCTTGTGGAATAATTTCCCATGGAATTGGTAGAAGCTCCACGTATTCCAGAATAGACATGGAAAGCAACATGTATACTTTATCTAGAGAAAGCAGATGGTAGGTTCTGTAAATTCTCTGCTCTTTCATCTTATTTAGCAGCACTGACACAGAGCAAGGTGCCTGAATGTACTTTGGAAACATGAGTTTGCATGATTATACTTTATTGCAAATAGGTATCTGAAGTTGTTTGTCTAGTAATTCAAGCAAAAGGTCCTGCTTCATTGTTTGTGATTAAATAGTTTAAATATAAGTTGATGATCATCTGTATTGACACGACAACTTCAGTTAGGAGTTAGCATTAGCAAAAAACATTCTGTCTGAATGCAATTCAGCTACAGAACATCTGAGAAATGGTAAAAGAACATTTTAGATGCTGAACTTTCTAATTTAGATCTGACATTTTGCATTTGGTCTTCAGCCATAGATTTTGTAAATGCATTTAGAAGATTTGGGGTGACAAATATTATCATCTTCTGATCACTTCCCCAATATAATTTTTCTTAGGACAAATACTGTTTTAGTCAGAGCAGAGTTAATTTGTTCATGCCCAGCCTGAAATTTGCACTTTAAGATATTAGGGTGTCCTGGTTTTGCCTGGGATAGTTTCAATTTTCTTCTTAGTAGCTGGTGCAGCGCTGTGTTTTGGCTTTAGTCTGAGAACAATGCTGATAACATACCAATGTTTTAGTTGTTGCTGCGTAGTGCTTACCCTGATCAAAGACTTTTCAGTCTCTCGGCTGTGCTAGTGAGGAGGGACACAAGAAGCTGGCAGGAAGCAGAGACAGGACACCTGACCCAAACTATCTAAAGGGGTATTCCATACCACAGCACGTCATGCCCACTATATAAACTGGGGGGAGTTACCCAGAAGGGGCTGATCATTGCTCGGGGACAGGCTAGGTATAAGTCAGCAGGTCGTGAGCAATGACCCTGGCATTAAGGAGTCCCATGCTCTTGGGTTCAGCCACAGCATAGGGAAAGATGACAGAGTGCTGCCTGCTGGAGTGCTTGAGAAGCTTGTCACTGAAATAAAAAAAAAAAAAAAAGGAGAGAAAGCAAAAAATCCCCGAATATTATTAATAATAATAATTAAAAAAAAAAAACTACCAAGAAAATATTAAGCTTGAAAAAATTACATGTCCAGTCTTAGAGAAATGCCCCCAGCAGATATCCCTGCTGTAGCATGTGGAAATGCTGCAGCTTTATAGAAAATGATAGACTCATAGAATGACTTAAGCTGGAAAGTGTCTTAAATATCATCTAGTTCCAATTCCCCTGCCATGGGCAGGGACACCTTCCACTAGATCGAGTTGCTCAAAACCCCATCCAGCCTGGCCCTTAACACTGACAGGGATGGGGCAGACACAGCTTCTCTGAGCAGTTTGAGCCAGTGCCTCACCACTCATACAGATGTATCTAATCTAAATCTACCCTCCTTCAATTTAAAGCCGCTCCCCGTTATGCTATCCCTGCATGCCCTTGTAAAAAGTCCCTCTCCAGATTTCTTGTAGGCCCCATTAGGTGCTGGAAGGCTGCTATAACGTTTCCCCAGAGCCTTCTCTTCTCCAGGCTGAGCAAGCCCAACTTGCTCAGCCTGTCTTCAGAAGAGACAAGCTCCAGCCTTTTGATCATCTTCCTGGCCCTCCACTGGACTTGCCCTCTTGCTTTGGGGGCCACAGAGCTGAACACAGTACTGCAGGTGGGGTCTCACCTGCGTGGAGTAGAGGGGAAGAATCACCTCCCTCAATCTGTTGGTCATGCTCCTTTTGATGCAGTCCAAAATATGGTTGGCTTTCTGGGCTGGAAGTGCACACTGACGATTCTTGCTGAGCTTCTTATAAATCAACACCCCCAAGTTCTTCTCTCATGGCTGCTCTCAGTCCATCCTCTCAGTCCATCTCAGTCCATCCTCTAGGCTGTATTTGTGCTTAGGATTGCTCCAACTGAGATGAAATGGTCATGACTAGGGCATGCTGGGCACTTACATAAATGAAGAGTTGCTGATATTTTCTTTAATTCATCATATGTGCTTAACCATAACCCTGAGACACTGTTTGGAATATTGAAAATATTTGTATAGCCACAGTCATGCAGTGATCCTTGTTCATCCCTCATACCTAAACTTTAATGTTTAAATTGTATGATACAATGCTGTCATTTCTAGTAGTTTTACTGCAAGACATGTAGCCATACACTTTCTGTCAATAAAAGAAACTTGATAGTCTTCATGATTGCAGAGGAGTAGTGTGGAAAATATGGTCTTGTTGCATTTTAGAGGTTCAAAGACACATTCAAAACTTCAAATTTTGTGATTATCCAGCTTGCGTTTGACCAGTAGTTATTGTTCGGTTTGGAGTTGGTGATAGATCCTTAACTGCAGGTTGGTGTTTGGAAATGTAACATTTACAAAAGCAATAATAGCTATAGTAAGCTGTGGTGTGGTGTTTTCAGAACATTAAAAGTGAATTACCTGTGGTGGCTATCACAGTCAAACAGTTTCCCATGTTTTTCAAAGGATAGAATCATAGAATCATAGAACAGTTAGGGTTGCAAAGGACCTTAAGATCATCTAGTTCCAACCCTCCCACCATGGGCAGGGACACCTCACACTAAACCACGTCACCCAGTGCTTATGTCCAGCCTGGCCTTGAACACCTCCAGGGATGGAGCATTCACAACTTCTCTGGGAAACCCATTCCAATACTTCTCCACTCTTACAGTAAAGAAATTCTTCGTTATATCCAATCTGAACTTCCCCTGTTTAAGTTTGAAGCCGTTACCCCTTGTCCTATCACTACAGTCCTTAGTGAGTAGTCCCTCCCCAGCATCCTTACAAGCCCCCTTCAGATACTCGAAGGCTGCTATGAGGTCTCCATGCAGCCTTCTCTTCTCCAGGCTGAACAGCACCAACTTTCTCATCCTATCTTCATACACAAGGTGCTCCAGTCCCCTGATCATCCTTGTGGTCTCCTCTGAACTTGTCCCAACAGTTCCATGTCTTTTTTATTTTGAGGGCACCAGAACTGTACACAATACTCCAAGCAAGGTCCCACAAGAGCAGAGTAGAGGGGCAGGATCACCTCTTTCGACCTGCTGATCCTTTTGATGCAGGCGGGAGAGCTTCTCTATGTCCAAAAAGATGGTCATAGATCCTCAGGAATTGTTCCACTCTTTAAGGAATGGCAGCTTTTCTGTGCACAAACTAACCACCCAAGCCTGACATAACAGGGTATGGGGCATGGAGACTGCATTGCTGAGTGTATGTGGAAAATGTGTGACTAAATGGAGGAAGATTGACTTAGATCTTGACTCTAGAAAAATGTGCTCTAGTTATACTTTAATATGCCTCGAATATGTGTTTCACAGATATTTTATTCAGCAAGACTTCCTGCTATTGAAATATATTTAAATGAAAAAAGGCCCAGAAAAATTGCAGCAACTGAACAAAATAAGCATAAGTATGCTAGTTTTGGTTGTCAACCCATCAATTTGAATTGCCTGTATATGAGATGCTTTTTGTAAGGGTGGTAACAAGCAATATCCTGCAGACCTTGATCGCATTAACATCAAACAATCATACAGCTACTAGGGAAAAGAGGGGGCAGTTGTGTATAGTGCATTTCATATCATGTCTTTTTAAAGGCAGGTTCCATGTCAGAAAGAGCAGAAACAACAACAACAAAGAGGCTTTTCAGCTGTGACCAGGCGTAGGTGAACTGACTGGCTGCAGATGGCCTCATAAATAATAAACCAAACAAGTGATAAAAGCAGCTTCAAATATCCTTTCTGTACTAAGAGACATACACTTGAGTGAGTCTTGCTGTCTTTATGCATTTTAGTTTCCTAGCTGCCATACACAGCCAAAAATCCCTTGTGATGTGATTGGAAATTTTTAATTTTTAATTAATTTTGAGGATACTGAAATACAAACACGTAAGAGGGGAGAGAATGCTGATGTGTAGCATATCCTTTTCTTCATCCTTCATCCCTTATTCTTCCCTATCTCTGAAGATTCTTACATAAATTTTGTTACGTGGAAATCTAATTGATTCTGGTTTTCCTTTTGATGGAAAGCTGCATACAGGTTCAGCAAGCACGATAATGGAGCTGAAACTTGTTGCTCAAGCGGAAGTTGCAGCTGGAAAACATGATGTGTCTCTGTACATATACAGAAAGAGAGAAAGGCTGCTGATTCAGGTAGCTGCTTGCCTGGTTCCTATTTCACCATCATGACCTCAGAAATTGATCCATTTGTAGTAGTTAGGCAAGCTAGCAGTTAACATCTGTACCCTTTCTCCACCCCCTTAGTAACTCAAGTGCCCTTCCCATGTCCTTTCTGATACCCTTATGAAGCAAAAGAGAGCATGTGCTGTGGGTGGTGTAGCACTTCATCATCTGGGGCTGACTGTCCAGTCAATGGATTTATGTTTTGGTAGTAGCATACAGCATGCTGTCTCTTGTTTTTTTTTTGCAGCAAAACACACAAAGCAAGATAGCAAAACAGAGTGCTAGGTGTAAAAGTTACCTGCGTTGGTTTTACGTGTTCTTCTGGGCTCTCCTCTGAACTGCTCAACTGATACAGGACTTCATAATACTCCTTGTCACCTGGTGCTCTGCTCCTTGCACTGGCTGGGCAGTGACAAGTCATCAGAGATGCTTTCTGTCTCTGATCACAGGATGTGTGGGGGCTTTATTCATGGGTGAATATACTCATGATCTGTATTACTTTTTTATCCCCAAGTCTGAAGTAAGCTCAGGAGCTAGGCAAAAAAAATTTTTAAACCATTCAACATACCTAAATGTTTAAATTTGAGCTGGCTGCTACATTGGGTCTTTAAGAATCTTATGTTCTGTTCAAGTAAATAAGGAATTTGCTTACAATGCTTCACAGATGAGTGATGTAAGCTGTCCAAGTAGGGTTAATATCTTTCATTGCATTACTAATAATAGTAAGAAAGATGGACAGGCCTTTAGCAGCATGGTGCTTCACCTGTGTCACATATACAAATGAGTGTGCAAAAAGGAGTGCATGTAGCAAGATGTGATATGCTTTAGTTTTATCTTTGTATCCATTGAAATGTCAGGAGGCTGACATTTAAGTGGAGGCACAATATAGTCCTGTTTCTGTCTAACAGAACAATATCATCTAATAGCTTTATTTTTCCAATACTGTCTTGCACTTATATGTTTTTTCACATGTAAAAGCACCCCAATGTAAATTTACATTATTCTGATAGTTAAGAAAACATACATTTTACAGCCTGTTGACAAGAAGGAAAGGTACAATATTACTTGTATCCTATATGTGCAGAACCAGAAACTAATCAGAGCTAAAAAAAAGAAATTCTGTAACTATTTTCTTAAATATAGAAGGTTGAAAAAGACTTAGGCTCAAGTGCTAACTTGGATGAGAGATCCATCTTCAGAAAGGTGCAAGCAGTTCAGCTGTACTCAAACTCCAACATTCTTCAGCGGTCAGTGTCAATCCTATGACTCAGACCAACACAAATAGGAAGTAAGAGGTAAATAACAAGGGAAAGATAGAAGGGAAATAGCAAGTGCCTTCATGTGTCTAGTCATTCCTTTCTCTCTAAGGTGCCCTCGAGCAGGATCATCTTCATATTTTTGTAATGTTAGAATAATTGTCACAGAAAAATTTTTAAATTATACTCTATCTGACCCTGCATCTTTGTTGTTGTTGTTAAATGATGTCTCAAACTGTCTGTTTTGCAGTAGGTATATTTTATGCCTGATCTTTCAACACCCTTTCATTTACCTTCAACCTCTCACAAAGTTCTTTGGAGTGCTTGCAGTTAAACTTGCTTATGGTTTTTCAGAGTTCAGTAGAAAGAAGACAGCAGAATCAAAATAGTGATGAGAAATCAATATTACAGTGATGGAATCCCAAAAGTCTATAGAGCAGGGAATCAGAAATTCTCTGAGGTGCTGTGCAGACACTGCACTCCCTTGACACATGTGTTTTGCCCTCTAGCTTCCTCAAAGAGCTGGATGGGAAGCAAAACCTCAAGGTCATGTTCTGTTGTTCTGCAGGCAGCGTGGCATTCATCACTGTGTCAGCTCTTTGGCTGCATTTTGTCAGCACTTTAAAATGTTTTGTTTACTTTCCCTCTCTCCCTTACCTAGCTCTTTCTTTCTTACTCTTGTCCTTAAGTATGGCAGATGGCAGCTCTGTTTCAGAATGTGCTCTAGCAAGCTTTGATTAACACTTGGTAAGCATGAGTTTTCAGGCTTTGCTTGCAGTCATATGGCAGCTCCCCATCACTAATTGTTATTGTTTTCACTAAAGTCTTTTTACTGAATTGGTCAAAGTAAGTTCCATGTTGATAGTCTTAAAAGTGGAGAGTGCAGCTTTACTGCTTAAATAGAAAACAGTAGGATCTTTGTCTATATTACAGATCATTTAACATCTGCTCTTGTATTTTATCTAGGGTAATGACTTTTCATTAACCAAACAAATTTTTGGGACAGTTAATTGCATCATCATTAGAAATCAGTATCTTTATCACACTTTACTCTTAGCCCAGTTCCAGTTTCTTTAGAAGTGCTGCCTGACACCCTACATCCTTTATTTTTCAAATAGTTAGGCAGTGTGTTGGTAATCTCCTGAGCATTCTTTAAGCTCTTCATGGTGGTAGCATGGTGGTGGCCGGTAATTTTATGAAACTAAAAGGTGCAGTATAAGACTGAAATAAAATTCGTAAACTTTAGAGGTTTCCCTGAGATTCACTGAAACTCTACAGTGAGCAAAAGTAATGCCAGTAATGTTACCCAGGAGGTCAGTTCACATCCTTCCTGCCTTAAAGACTCAGCTGTTACTGATGGTTCCTAAAGCTATGTGTCTCTGTGTGGAGTTTAATATCCCTGGGTCTTACAGATGATTTTCAGAGAAAACATAAAGCAAACATCACCTGCTTTCTCTCTCTTCCTACCCACCAGTTGCTGTATTATTCTCCAATGTCCTGTGCAACTGTTTGCAAAGCTTGATGTTGATGGACACATGTACAGTCCAACATGTGGGTTTTGATGCGTCTTTACTAAAGCTATTCCCATTCAGAGTGGCAGGCTGACAAATGTGTCTTCCTGGAGTTCCTTTGAGTTACATGGCAGTTGCTGTGGTGAGATTGTCATAGGAGAGGAGATATTTGTAGACTGTTGTAGGTCTGGCTAGGGAATAAGAACTGCAGGCTGTACACTAGTCTCCTTGTGCCAGAAGCATGGTGACCTCCAGCAGTGGTATCTTTGCTACTGAGGATTTTGCGAACCAGTCACAGCTTTCTCCTTGGGATTCGTTGCACAGTGGTTGTGAGGAGCATTAGAAGCCTCTGAAGTTTCTGTATTTCCTACATGCAGGAAGACACATTTCCTGTTTTCTAGATGAGTAGAAGGTGTTAATGAGTAGGCCAATGGAGAATCAAGGTAGAGGAGCCTTGCTAGAGTTTTGGGAGACTATAATGATTTGCGACTAAAAACTGGTTATAACCTAGTGAAGAGTACACAAAAAAATCATAGACGGTGTGCTCAAAGCAGTAAGATAAAGCAAAGCCCTGGTGACTTACAATACTGTATGGTAAATGAGAGAAGTGCAGAAAGTATCTCAGGGAGGATTGCCCAGTGAATCTCTTAACCATAACTTAATTAGGGGCAAAATTTGAGCATTGAGTACTAGGATGAGTCCACCTCTGGCTGAGGCATTCAGCAGGGCCAAAGTGCAGATCTCACCCTGGCTCTGGTCTGGAAGTAGGACTGGTTCTCAAGGGCTGGAGGGGTTTTGCACAGCTGCTGTGTGTAAATCCCAAGTGTGGATCCATTTAGCATATCATAAGGCATAAAATCATAGCTACCTGAGAAGGATTCAGCAGCAGCAGTCATTTTTTCTCCTTCTTGGTAGCTAGTGCAGCACTGTGTTTTTGACTTTTGGCCTGGGAACAGTGGTGATAACACCAATATTTTTAGTTATGGAGAGCAGAGACCCGAAAGGGTGGTGGGGGTGCATGGCTTGGTCGGGCTGGGTATACATGGTGAGCTGTTGTATTCTCTTCGCTTGTATTTCTCTTGTCATTATTATTATTTGTGATAGCAGTAGTGATTTGTGTTATACCTTAGTTACTAAACTGTTCTTATCTCAACCTGTG
>JAOEHX010059605.1:0-29624 GCA_025448015.1 Bolborhynchus lineola
CTGTTCAGCCTGGAGAAGAGAAGGCTGTGTGGAGACCTCATAGCAACCTTCCAGTATCTGAAGGGGGGCTATAGGGAAGCTGGGGAGGGACTCTTCATTAGGGACTGTAGTGATAGGACTAGGAGCAATGGGTTCAAACTTAAAGAGGGGAAGTTTAGATTGGATATAAGGAAGAAATTCTTTACTGTTGGGGTGGTGAGGCACTGGAATGGGCTGCCCAGGGAAGTTGTGAATGCTGCATTGCTGGCAGTGTTCAAGGCCAGGTTGGACAAAGCCTTGGGTGACATGATTTAGTGTGAGGCATCCCTGCCCACAGCAGGGCACTAGATGATCTTAAGGTCCTTTCCAACCCTAACTATTCTATGATTCTATGATTCTATGAATGTACAAAATCAACGTATTGAGATATATTACAAACAGTAACAGAACAGCAACTATAGAAAACATGGCATGGTCCTATGATAGGTCAATGAAAAATGCTTTTGAATTTCATATTCAGAGAAAAAAATATTTAGATATTTTTCTGTTTCTTTTCAGCTAGAAGGGGCTTGCAGACAGCCACCTGAGATTCACAATACTATTTTGCAGTGATTGTCATGCCTCTCTTTGTATAATATATCGGTTCCTCCTATGAATTACAACATCATCAAAACCTCTTGTATGTAAGTCCAATTTGCCAGGGAAAAAAAGCCCTTATAAAAAGAAATCTACGTAGTCACTGCATAAAAATAGGATTAATGTACAGTTAACAAGAACTTCATTCAAGAGGAGTCAACAGCATTTACAAGATATTTAACAGCCAGCATATGAAGTAATTCTGAGATGCAGCTGCATCTGGATCATTTTATAGCTTCTTTGTTCTTAACAGGATGCTCTCTCGTATTACTATTTTATGTGCAGTTAATCAGCCTTAGAGGTATTGTAAACTCACAGTAACAGCACTCACATCCACACAGTGGATCAAGAAACATACGGAAAATCTCATTTCACTCTTTAAAGATAAAATAATTGACATCTGTAATCCTTTATGTGTGAGGATAGTGTGCAAAACACCATAAAGCCAAACTCTGACTCACTTTAAAATGTAGTATTATTCACAGGCATGACAACTCTCTTGCAGGAGCAGCTCAGTGGTCCAGAGACAAATTTATCATAATGGGAGCAGAGAAAGTTTAACCTTCCCATTAGTATGTGAAATAGGCACCTCCACACAATATCACTCCCACATCATCTCGGGTGCACAGCCCCTCCCTGTGATTAGCACTTTCTCCACTCCCTGAAATAAAGTCTTGGGAAACTTGTCAGTGAATACCAGTTCTCCTAGGGAGTTCACCTTGTCAGTTTAGTAATATGGGCTGACTTTATAAAACAAAAGGGAATAAACTTGGACACTTCCACCTACTGACATTCCAGTTATTTTAAAAAGTGCCAGTTCTACGGTTTTTAAGGCTGAATTCTCATAACCTTACAATGGGCTGTGAGCAAAGTGCTGACAGCATATTCTTTCCCTTCTGTAAATTTGTTGCTTGCTGGAACATCTAAAAGATTTCATACTGTTTGCGCTGTGGTTGTGAGAAACTTGCAGCTGGAAAGGCTGCACTCCAGAGACCCTCAGAGCGGCTGGACGAGAGCCGTGTTTCGGATGAGTCCTTCCACGTGGGGTTCTCATGTACTTGCCCACCCTGCTGTGAGTTTTCTCAGCCCAGTTGGCAGCCAGCTTATTATATATTGCTGCTCTGCTGGCAATTACAACACAAAGCTGAGCTGAAACTCCACATGATGATCATAACACACTTTCCTGTGAAAGGAGGGAGAGGTGCTGAAAACCAGCACAAAATATTCCTTTTTTTTTTTTGTCCCCAGGATGCAAGCTTACTCTTCCCTGTTAGAAAAAATAAATTTAATTTGTGCATGAATGTGAAAGGCACTATTCACTGCACATAGTGGTAGGGGCATGTAAATGTGAATTAATCTGTGTCATTCAACTTTGAAGCCAAGGTTCAGTCCCTTATCTCTTTTGTCTTATCCATGTAGCTGGGGCTGACTGGCTAAAAGTACCTGGGAAAAGTGAGGCAATTAAAAAGAGAGAGAAATAAAATGTTCCAACAATATTGGAACAAATTGGGAGGATGCAGGGGCAGTTCATTAGCCTGCTTAACAGGGCTAAGGCTGGACCAGATTTTTCATAATTTAACTAAATGTGGGAAGCCAGTAATTTTAAATCAACCTTGACTTTCATATTTTTTAACAAATATCATATCACAGAAAAAAGCAACTTTGCCAGCTGCCTAGGGATAAATGGAGGTAGAATTTAGAAAAGGTCAAATAAAATTGCCCTCAAAGCTGTGTGATAAATCAAAATTAATTTTTGGTCTGAGAATGCAGCATGTAAAAATGTCAGTATGTTATTAACATTCCAGACAGATACACGTATTCAGTGTTATATTTGTCTGGTAACAAAAATCAAACACCAGTATATTTTACTCTTCTTTGTACTATAAACTGCACAGAATTATGGAGGAATGAACCCAATTTTGTTCTTGCTTCTATGTCTCCACAACTGGTCAGTGTTTCATCCTGCTCCTCAATACAAATGCCCCATCCACCTGGTGTGAAACCAGAACTATGTAAGGACTCTGTCTCAGTGGATCTTCATGAAAGCCAAAATGAGCCTATTTTAACACTCAGGTTTACTAATTAAAATTTCATTCTATTTTATTTTTGCTTTTAACAATCTTTTAAAATTGACTAAATATGATAAATCTGTGAAGAAAACTGAATTCAAAATGGCTCCAGACACATTTTTCTGATCAAAATCACATTTTTAAATGGTAGTTAAGTTTGTCCGATATGTGCTTTTTATTGCAATATCTTATTGCCTTATCTGATTTCCTGATTAAGAAGGTGTGGTCTGCACTCATGAGTATGTGCAAGGCTCAGATCATTCCTTTTTTTCCTGTCTTTTGTTCTGAAAAGGCAGTGGTATGACACATTCATTTACTAGCTTTGATAGCATCTAATTCACTACTGACCACAAGTCTGCTTCTCAGAAATGTGTGTAAGAGAAGACATCAAAGCCTAACATGCTTAACATATTTTCTGATTTTTCAATTCAAAATATTTGTGAAAGCTGCATGTCTCCATCTATTCATGAAAAAGCACAGATATCTGCGCTGTAAATATTGTATGGGCAATTATATGAAAGAAAGCAGGCTCTGTGAAAATAGAGACTTATGTATTTAGCAATAAAGCGAATAAAGACTTCAAGCTTCTAGCCAAGCGCAATGACTTGGAATCAGTTCTTGAAAGTTAACAGCTGATATTAATTTGTGAACATTTTGCTGCTGAGGTTCTGGATTGTCTATGGATGGCAAAATGCTCCTTGCAATGTAATATGCCAGTTTTTCAGGACACAGCTGACAGTCAACTGTGGATTGAGGTGTGGAGAGTATATTGTACTGCCAAGGCCATCCCATATCTGCATGAACAGCTTTGGTTTTTGAGAGAGTAACATACCACTGCCAAATACCCAAGCCAAAATGAGATACATGAACAAATAAGAGAGAATGATGTGGTAGTGCAGGCACTTGACTCTGCCAGAGAGTGGATGAACTGCTGTAGGTACCCTGGGCGACCCATGAAGAACACAGGTGTCCAGCATATGCAGCAATAGGTACAGTATTCAAGCGCTCATATATATACATCTATGTGAGGAAACTATCTCAAGCACCGATAAGCTAGAGCCCAGGATTCACATATTACATTTGCCTTGAGAAAACTGAGTTAGTCCAATCACATGCTGTGACTGATGGTGGGATACTAGGTATGAAAGAAGCAACTTCAATAGGTACATTTTTCCACACTCCAGTCACGTTCTCAGTTTTTGTTGGTCATGACTTTTTCTGCCAACCAATGTATGCTTTTACGCACTTACATAACTTTTTATGTAACTCTTTACAGTTGCGTTTTAAAAACCTTTCCAGCAATATAAATTCTTAAGCTGTACAGACACAAATTGTATTCCCAGGATATTTAACACTCATGCTAATGTTTTGCTTTTAATATAAGTGCTGCAGAGATCTCTGTGCTAATTGCAGAATGTTAACCACAAGCACACCAAAAGTCAGTCATAAAAAGATGAATAAAATCTAAGCATTTTCAGTATGATCAACAAATGCAGTACTGCAGTAGTACTGCATAAGCCCATGTCTTGAGCTTGATCCATTTAATGTCTTTCCTGCACCTGTTGAGCCAGCGCTGGTAGAGGCTATTTACATCATACTGCGGATGGGAAGTAACTTTGCTCCTAGCCAATAAGCTGTCTAAATTTGTTTGAATTAAGAAGTCCTTTCTTAGGAAACAAACAAACAAACCAAACCAACAACAGAAACCACCACCACCCACCTTAATTAACTAATTAAGTAATTAATGATTGAGTTACTGGGATGTAGGGGAGCAAAAAGGAAAATGCGAGATACAAACCATGATAAAACCAGCAAATATAATATTCATTAAGATTCATGGCTATAGAACCACATAGGCATTATATATTATAATCCTAATCAGTATATCTGATGAGATATCATTGCAAATTGTACAGGTTATGAGATTCAGGGTGTTTTTCTAATGCTGACAAATTTTTATTTCTCTTGATGTCTTCATTATGCAACAGCATTAGCACACCAGAACTTAAGAAATTATGTTTACTACTGACTTATTTACAGACTGGGCATTTTAATTGGATAATTCCATGCCTGACTAGTTTGCCATGTATTTAGATACTTTACTGAAAATAAAATTCTTCAGCTACTGACAAACTGACAGCAGGTTCCTCAGATAAATACTGTGATTAATTAATTACAATTTACAAAACTTCCAAGACAGAAAAGGTAACAATTTTATTTAAGATATTTTTCCTACCTAATGTTGTGCATGTAACCAAAGAATATAAAGAGAAGAAAATATTACTTCTAAGAGTTATTTTCTCCTTTACAGTTGGTAAAGAAAGACAGCAACATTCTGAGGCCAACTCATGTTACAGGGGATGGGAACTGCCTCCTAGAGATGCTTATTCCTTTTCATTGCTTTTTGAAGAAGCCTATGATAAATGCATTCCAAACCTACATACCTTGGTTAATCTAAAATGAGGATTATCTGAAATTCTGTTGAAGAAAGTAATACTCTTTTGCTTAATGAACCAGAGTAGCTGAGCTAACCTAAGGGACTTCTGTGTTTGGGGAAACCTGATTCTGAATAAATCCACATGAAAAATAAGAAAGTCAGGGAAGGTCAGCTTTCATCTACAGTTCCTGGCTGCTTAGTTTAGTAGCTGAAACTATTTTTGCCCCGATGAGAAATACATACTAAAACTAGTGTAAAGAATATAAAACTTGTATAAGAGGAAACAGGAATAATATCTTTTTTCCCCTGTAATGGAAAACAAGAGATAATGAATCTTTCAATTTGTGTAGTTAATCTCTAGCTCAGAAAGTAATTTTTGACACAATCTAAAGTTTTAGTCTCAAGTACATAGCTGAAACTCTTATTACTTGACATACATAATACCAGACTGATAAAATTGCTTTTAAGTACTCTTAAATCCGACACAATGTGAAGTAGGGTGACTGACAAGGCTGCAGAGAAGAGAGTACATGACCAAACACCTTCTCCTATTGCAGTATCGCCAAGCTAGTGTAGGCTGTTACTTCCAGCTGCAGCTCCCCTTGAATCTCACCTACCATCTCCACAGCTTCCTGAGGCAGAAGAGATTTCTCTCACAGCAAATCAGTTTATACGTTTCTGACTACACAAGAATACAATTTATGGAACAATCTGAAGTCAATTCTCTCATTCACTAAGCCACATGCTTTAAGATGAGACACACTGAAATGCTCAAGCACATTCCAGAAAATGGCTGTTTGTATTTACTGAGGCAGTAACTCCCTCACCAGGTTCATTTAATGCTCTGTTTCAGAAAGGAAAACCCAGAATACATGAACTCTTAGGGAAAAAAAAAAAAAAAAAAAAAAAAAAAAAAGAAGAAAATTATGGTCCCAGAGGTAAAAAAACAATCACTCCCCTTCTCCAGATCAATAACACTCAAAGGCAAATCTACCTGTCTAAATGGAACAT
Organism: Bolborhynchus lineola; assembly: GCA_025448015.1. Taxonomy (NCBI): domain Eukaryota; kingdom Metazoa; phylum Chordata; class Aves; order Psittaciformes; family Psittacidae; genus Bolborhynchus; species Bolborhynchus lineola. The sequence continues at coordinate 6,133 of JAOEHX010059605.1, forward strand.
AACTACTTGAGAACTTCAAAATAGCAAAGCAGAACTTTATCGATATTCAACTGACACATTTACCTGTACTTTCTTTTTCTTTCTTTCTTTCTTTATTCTTTTTTTATATTTTTTTCCCTCCCAGTGGGGATATTTCCTTTAAATAATTGGATAATTGGAAAAAAATCCAACCTCTTTTACAAGTAGCTCTGCTTTATTCTCCTGAAATTACACCTGTTTTCAGATCCTACTAGCAGCAAACCCTACCATTTGAACATTGACAGGAGCAGTTCTTGGATATTTTACAGCTGATACCTGCCAATGTCTATTTCTGACTCACTTCACTCACAGTGCAGGGACAAGGATGGGATATTTTCACTTTTCTTTTCCCTGATTATTGCTCTCTGACCACTATTTCATTTTAGGTAACTGCTCAAAAATCCTTACTTTTACCTCATGCAAAAAACCAGGAAATATGTGTGACAGCAATCAGAAAAAAATAAAGTGTGCATTAGGATATAGATTCCTATCTTGGGAAAAGAGTAAGACAATAATATAATACTAGCAATTAAAAAAAAATTAAACAGGCAGACTGACATTTCTATACTCAGGTATTACTTGTTTCAGAAGGTACTAACCAACAGCTGTAAGTTCTTACCTATTGCATTTGTACTTACGCTGTAATGTTGCTGTAATGTAATTTAAAAGTTCTTTTCCCTAATGACTGCTAAGAAAAACAAACTGCAATTTTGTTATAAGTATTCATAACAGCTGAACCCTTTTGTCATGTCACCCATTCTTTAATTTACTAGGTCTCCTTATTCTAATAATGAATATCTATATACACCTGCAGCGATAGATTAAAAAGGACATTTTCCATTTCAATTCCACAGCAGTCCCACTTTTTATAGTCTGATTTCAGCAAAATGAATTATGAAACAACATATTTTTATATATAAAGGAAATGAAGGTTGATTCTGTCTAAATTTTAATCTTTATTTATCATCTTCAAAATTAGCTTCTGACCACTGAGTTATTGTATACTTGGATGAATACAGGTTATGCAAGAAGACATTATAATTCTGAGTTTAATTAGATTTTTATTTGTTAAGAAATAAGTAATATAGATCTAAGTGAGAGGCAAAAAGTAACCTTCCGGGCTCCTAAGGAGTGCATCTTCACTATTCTTGTCTCATGAAATCCTAACCATGATTAATAAATACCAGCTTAAAGAGTAATTTGAAAATGTAAGCTAGAAGCTAATTTCAAAGAAAACAAATATTGCAAACAAACTATTCAGGTGTGTTTTCTGCAGCTGGGAAAAGGTGAAGAAAAGAATATAAGACTTTTATTAAATGTTGGCAAGAACACCTTAGGTAATTCCCATTGCTGGATGCAGAGTAAGTTTCATTAACTTTGTGGGATGTGCATATTATCAAGGCAGTTTTACTGTGGACTAGTTATAGGCTGGGTCATGCACTGAATAGCCACTTGTAGTTCTCTCTGTTCCCTCTCATTTGCTGAGAGACTGTCAGCTCTAGAACATGATTCAACCTGCACAAGATGTGAATTCCCCACTGGAGGTGCCTATGTTTCTCCAAGGACTGTAGAAACAGCATCAAGTCACTCTGTTTTCAACGTAGTTACTTTAGATCAGTGCCTATCCTAGGCAATGTAAATGTCTTATTATTAAATATCACTTTTGATCTTCGATTCCAAGAAAACCTTTCCTCTACTTTTTCCACATCAAGCATTCTGCTGCTTAGCACCTTCTCTGCACTATAAGCCTTTAACTTTTCTTGCTTATAAACATAATGGTAAGCATTTTTATCTGCCAAAAAATAAAAAAATCCATTCTTCTTACATCTGCCCATTTGCCACTTTCACGTTAAACATAGCATTGTATTTGAATATCCGAGAGCATTTAGGAAACATTTTACTTCTGAAGCTTTTTGGATCATGCTGCAAACAGATGTAGGTAAAAGCATAATAGTGAAAAATGTCTCTATTAGAATGCATTTGTTTATTCTTACTGTCTTTAAAGGACATCAGCTTGACAGCACAGCAGACTCAAGTTCTTACTCACTGATAAAAAAAACCAAGAAAATGTGACTCTCAACATTGTTTCAGCTTTGACCCCAAAAGACAAAATTAAAGCTATGAAAGTTAAATCTATATGGTACAGAAAACCTAAAGTAATTTTCTGCACTTGTTGACTTCCTCTGCACTAAGATCACCTGCAAATTTACTGGACCAAAGACTGCTTTCTGTGATCTATGTACACATATATATTGACATTTCACATAGTGCAATAAATATCCATTAGATGGTAACAACACATAGTCATTGCAAGCTCAAACAGCAAAATTTATGTTCTGTTACCTGATGTACCCATATGCATATACACACCCTACTCCCCTCATGCTATTTGTATGCTGAAATATATTTGAGCTTAAACATAGGTGAGTGGACCTCAATAACTTCTAATTCTTAAAAAGGAAGAGAATCCAATTCACCTCTCCTAACAGGATGAGTTTTCCCACTACTTCAGTTGCCAACATGGAATCTGCATATGTGTGTGTGAAGACAGGACAAGAGAAAAGTGTTGACATGGATCATCACTTGATTAAGCAGTAAGATCAGTCTCTTTATGAAAATCTAATCATTCATTGGCATGCATTTAGTCCTCCTACTTAAGAAGCCGCACACAGCCACTGAGAAAAGAATTTTGATAATTAAAAAAAAAAAAAAATTAAATACATTTATATAACACGTTTCTTTCTTCCACCAAATGAGTGTCTGTTCGATGTTATAGCTTAGCCAGCATTAAAGAATACCTTAGTGCTTTATACATGCTGCTGTGTAGGCCCTATGACAGTACATCAGCACTTTTACTGCAACATATGTCAAGGCCTATTAAAATTCCTTTTGATGTGTACAGAATCATAGAATCATTTAGGTTGGAAAAGACTTGTAGGATCATCAAGCCCAATCATTACTCTAGAATTTCCAAGTCTAACACTAAACCATGTCCCTAAGTGCCACATATGCACATCTTAAATATCACCATGGATGGTGACTCAACCACTTCCCTGGGCAGCCTGTTCCAATGGTTGACAACCATTTCAGTGGAGACATTTTTCCTAATACACAATCTAAAGCTCCCCTGGTGCAAACAGAAACTGTTTCCTCTTGTCCTATTGCTTGTTACCTGGGAGAAGAGACTGACATCAACCTTGCTCCATTCTCCATTCAGTTAGCTGTAAAGAGAGATATGGTCTGTCAGCCTCCTTTTCTCCAGGCTACACAACCCCAGTTCCCTCAGCCATTCCTCATAAGACTTTTCTCTAGACACTTTACCAGCTTTGTTGCTCTTTTTGGACATGCTCCAGCACTTCAATGTCTTTCCTGTACTATGTGGCTCAAAACTGAACACAGAATTTGAGGTGCAGACTCAGCAGTGCCAAGTATAGGGGATGATAACTGTCTTAGTCCTGACAGTCACACTAGTTCTGATACAAGCCAGGATGCTATTTGCCTTCCTATGCACACTGCTGACTCTTGTTCAGCCAGCTGTTAAACAATTTCGGCGCTTAAATCTCCACACTGTATTGATATCGCTTAAGGGAATGTCTTTGTAGCACTGAACATCTGCAGATGGGATGATGTAAGAGAAGTGCTTAAAACTTTTAAAAAGTTCAGTCTCTAGCAGAGTTTTCCCTTCCAACACCTCTTCTGAACAGTGTTTTATGTTGTCACTCTATAGCTATTTTTCAAAAAAATGGCTTACAGAAAATTTCAACTCACAGAGAAAAAACTTTCTTACAAAAAGATGGATAAAAGGAAGATGATTTATCTCAATCCATTTTAACAGATAGATACACTTTTTTCAGTGCTTTGTATATATGCTGTGACTGGACCAATCCTCAATTGTCAAACAAACCCTGGCTCACTACAGTGAGCAAGAATTTACCAAGTCAGTTAGTTGGAAAAGTGAATTTTGTTCAAGCTCTTCTTCATGTATGCAATCTCTTCTGCTTTTTTATTTGTAATTAATTGCTACAGGATACATGAATTACTCTAATTCACATTAGGAACTGTTAGCACTGTGCTCCCCAGTTTGGAACATGCCTCTAGTGGCAGGTTATATGTTTCAGAAAGGTAATAAACTTTTAAAGTGTGTTTAAAGAAATCACATAGGTGAAATTTCACTGATGATTATTTTGTGTGAATTTAAGTACATATACTCATAGTCTATACACATTTTACCTACATTAACTCTCAAGTACTGTTCTTACACCTTTAAATAGATATTTCTTGACTGAAAATCTGTTATTCCACTCAAATTTCCTCAGCAGTAAGTTTCCATAAGTTCTTCAGTTTCCTAGTAAAGGTCTTTGCCTTAATAAACTTTGTTTTATAGCTGATTTTTATACAGATCTGAACAATCAGACCCTAATCAAGTTCAGATTGAAGTCAATGGCTAAGCGTACTTTTTACTGATTCAGAAAGGATAGTGGGAGGAAGGAGAGAGAGGCGCAAGCTGAATCTTAAATAGAGAATCGACCTCTCTATAAAGATATGCAGTATACTAATAGATACACATTCACAGTGCTTCAGTACTAGGCTAATACTGGAAGATGTTCATCTCAGAAGCAGTTTTGGGTAATCTGACTGAAAATAAAATATGGCCTCAGGATGCTTTCTTTGGAGTCAGGGTAAAAATAAGACAGCCAAGGCACTTTCAGTTTAACTTTCACCTCTTCTGCTCCTTGCTCTCCCCTTTTTATTTTTAACAAGCTTTATTGCATACATTATAAGGCTGCAGAATAAAATGGAAGAAAAAGTAAATATACAGTAATAAAGATTCCAGCTTCCTCTGTTAGCTTTGGAGACTCCAGAGTGTAAGTTAATCTGCGAACATTCTTCACCCAAATTTTTAACTCTCATTCAAATGAAAATGTGAATTGCATTAATTTCCAGTTGATGCATTCTCTCTTACTTTTAAATGTTGAATGATACTTACAAAGAATTTTGTAGCAATTAACCAGTTGTAAGAAATTAAGAGATTTCTTTTTTTCATACTTATGGCCAGGAAACTTCCTGAGGGTTTCCAAAAGAACTTCAGTTTTGAGGCTCAGTGGGTAAGCTTCAGACAGTAGTTTGGTTTCTATACATTTTTCTTGAAAAGCAGATGTGCAATGTTCTGTACAAATAGATGAGAGATATACACACTTGCATATCTTTCCTACAAAACTACATCGTACAACAAGGGATAGGTTCCAAAGAAAATGTCAGTGCAAATTCAAAGCTAATACTCATGGTGGAAAGCAAACTTTTTTTTTTTTTTTTTTTTTTTGTTCAGGGTGTCCTTTGCAGAACAGCACACAAAATTAAATTGTTTCAAATATACAATCAGTTGACTGGCACTCTAATATTAATATAATCGGTTAAAACCAACAGCAACAAAATAATAGAACTAGCCTGAAGAAACTGGATGCATAAATGCCTTTAAGAGAAAAATGGGCTGCCCAGGGAAGTTGTGAATGCTCTATCCCTGGTGGTGTTCAAGGCCAGGTTGGACAGAGCCTTTAGTGACGTGGTTTAGTGGGAGGTGTCCCTGCCCATGGCAGGGGGGTTGGAACTAGATGATCTTAAGGTCCTTTCCAACCCTAACTATTCTATGTTTCTAAATAGGCAAATATAAAAGGTGATGTGGCCAAATCTGAAAACAGCATAGCAATCTGATGGGGAAAAATGTCAAACATGGCAAAACGGGTTTGGGTGTGGAATTGACAAGGAGGAGTCTGTCACCTAATATGGGTTTGGTTTCTGGCATAGTGAAAGACGAGAATTACATATTCATGGCCACACCTATATGGGTGAGAATTAAGTCAGACTTGCCCCAACCTAATTTACTGTTCCATCAACACTACAGACCATATAATCACAGAATCATAGTTTGGGTTGGAAGGAACCTAACCTTCAAAGCCCATCTAGTCCAACCACCCTGAAATGAGCAGGGACATCTTCAACTAGAACAGGTTGCTAAAAGAAGTTTGTGTTTGAGCTGAGAAGCTTTTACTTACGTTTTTCTGGCTCCTGGGCCTGAGCTGGTTTGACTTCATACAGCTTAGACACCACAGACCACAGTTGGTCAATTATTGCATTCCCCAGGGAATACTAAGTGCTTAGATCCACATGCATTCACTTGTCTTGTCTGAAAAATGGTTCTTAAGAGCTGCCACAGTGTGCCATAACATCACAGTGAGTGATGGTACTGCTGGGCCAGCAAATTGGTGAAGAATGCACCTTGTAATTTCTCTTTTTCTTGTATTTAAACACTCAAGGCTACTTTTGTGAAATTCAGATCTGTCTATGGTGGCTCAGGCTTCCATCTACAAAATGGAGGCATAAAACCTTCATCTGAAATAGAACAACCAGTATCTTCTACTGTGGAGCACTAGTCCTTCTTAGCTTTGTCAGCTTGCCAGATACTGCCTTATACACACTTGCTTTTGGATCCCTGGATAGTGCAAACGTATGGGTGTGAATGAAAGAGTCATGAGAAGAAGAAGTACAAAAGGCAAGTGTAGATGCAACTCTGTTGCTTGGCAATACAGGTAAGCTGGAGTGAAGTGAGGAGTCTGTACATGCTTCCTGAATAAATCCAGCAATATCTCCACTGGTGAATTCATGCAAAATTGATAAACCTTTTAAAATCAAAGACCTGAAGTCAAACTTGATCAGTATTGGGACAGACCTGAACACGAAAACATCCCCAGTAGTTTTAAAAGTAGAACCATTTTCAAGAATAGGGAAGGTGTCCACAGGTGTTGGGAAAAGGTGAAAGCTTGTATGTTACCTGCCAAAGGATCGTGAACCACTATGAAGGACCAGCAGGCATTTCTTATATTAAAATCCTCTCTTAATACACTTAGTTTCTGCTCTTGGCCATATAATGGTGACAGATGTGTACAGCTGAGGTCAGCTAAATTCTCCTAATCATATTCAAATCTGTACTTTTCCACTATTTTGTCTGGTACATTTAGTTTTTACTCAAAAAATGAATTCTTGCTAAGGGCTTTAAAAAAAATAAAAAAGGGAGAAGAAGAAAGGGAGAAGAAAAAGGAAGCAATGGTAGCCTTTGACATATGGACTGGACAGAAGTGACATTTTCTCTTCAGAAAAGATTATGGAAAAAAATCAGCAAGCTTCTGGAGTAAAAAATTCCCATAAGAGGCAGACACTGAAGTATGGGGATAAGTTTAGAATGTTATAGATGACCAGAACTGTTATTTTCCAAAATTAAATACTTCATTTTGTATTCCTATTTTCAGACTGTTTTTCTTCTGTTTGAGATCTATTTTGAGATACAAGACTTCAGCAATGAAGCCAATGGTCACTGACCTCAGAATAACTGAGAATTGAACTTGGATCCACACTGTTGATTGCAGAATTAATTATTTTAAAGTCTCAAAGAAAATTTGACCTTTTCAATGTGCTGCTGATGAATTTGTTGACTATAGCACTTCAGCAGATACACATTTAAATTCCAGTCGGTATTCCTGACAAGTTTTAGGTAAATCAGGTATTTCCTTGACTAATGGTTTTGCAGAAACCTGAAGGCAGAAGAACCTATTAGTATTTTTTGCTTGTGGCTCACAAAAGAAATAGAATTAATTGCTTTTTACAAACTGTGATTGAAAAACAGAGTTTCCATAAGCTGCCTTTAAAACAGGATGAAGACAATCTGTAAAAAGAGACATTCTAAAAAGTCAGCATGTTGCAAAATGATACAGATCTTTTCACATTGCTTAACCTTCAGACTTTCTCATCTTCCAATTTCCATTTCATTCTTCTGAATTTTATTGTAAGCTCCTGTGCTAAACCAGCAAAAATGTAAATCCTGCTGTAAGATTAATTCCAGAGAAGGTCTAAATCTAGCAAGGTCAGCAAGCTCCTAGGTGAGCTTTGCTTCTTCACCATTATTTTTATCATGACTTGGGTGTGTATCATGACATGCATTAGGATACATTCTTTGTTCCAGGAATTCCTCTGGAAATGTTCTACATTATCTCTTTAAATATCTTCTGCAAGTGCCATACCAACATCTTTTATAGGTGAGCAATACAACTGGTAAGAAAACTTTGAAAGATTGTGTGGAAAATGTGCTTTTCGGCAATCCTAAAGAAAACCTTGATTTCAGTAATTATTTTTCTAACGTGTCACAACAGTTTAAAATGACATTGTTAAATTAAAATACTTCTATTTAGCTCTTAGTATATAGTTAGAAGCTTCAGGTAAAGCTCATAAAAATGCATTTTCTGTGCCAGAAGAACTAAAAAAAAAGACATAAATTGAGCAAAAGCACTGTAATCAGAAGATCTTTGCTTATGGATGATACAAAGAAGACAGGACTACTGCAAATTTTGAGATGTGAACTGGTACATAGTAGGAAACCAGGTTAATAGACCTACTTAAGGGGAACTGAGCAAGACTGAATATCTTACTGAGTGGTTTGACTCAGCTAACCTCAAACTAGCTAGAAAACTAGCTGAATGAAATTTAAAGACATAAGAAATGGAGAAGCCAGGCAGGATTATATCTAACAATTCCAATAGATCATGGACCACAGCTTTTGCAGATTTCCTACCTCTTTTTTCATTTTTTTGGACTTGCTGTTTATTTTAGGTTTTTTTGCCTGAGTACCTCCTCTGGGACATGTTCTAGTGCACCTGCAGCAAGCTTGATATATCTGTGTATCATTTATTTTTCTGTGAAATATCTGCAAATTAACAGGATGGGTTTATGTCTCTTTTTTTTTTTTTTTTTTTTCCCCTAAGAAAGTAAGAAAGATTTCCTGCATAGTTGGAGAACCTCAGTTCAAAGGATACTTCCCAGAAAACACTCCAATGTAGGTACCATTCGTTCTTACTTCTATGTCACAGACATCTCTGAGCTCTGAAATTCCCTTGGCTGGTTAATCCCTGGAATCCCTGCCTGAGGAACACCAAAAGATAGAAAAGTTAAAAAAGAACATGGCCCATTCATGGAATGGTGTGATCCAGTTCTCAGAAAAATAGATTAATTCAATTAAAACTCAAAGAATGAATGACTAAGAAAACCTTAAAGCAATAGACACAGAAAATCATAAAAGCTATGCTTGCTCAGCTGGGCTGTTCCTAACTGACAATTTGAACTAAGGATCAAAGTTTAGTGAAAACTACAGTACTTTTTAGATCTCCTTCCCTCTGTGACTTTAAAATGCCAAATCTGTTCATTCAATGAAGTTAAAATATACAGGACATGTAGCTCTTTATCTGTCACACCCTGCAAATCACATTTTCCAGCAGTAAAGCGCTATTTGTTTTGGCTTTTAATTACCCGAATTATCAGCATGTCATATTTCTCCCCCCCTCCATGCAATAATTACATTCTGAATCAGTGTGACATTCAGTATTGACCTTTGTTTATGGGTCTCACAAAATGTTGAATGTTTACTTACAAACCGTGAAAAGCAGAGTTTGTAAGAATATTGATTTAGTGCATTAGAAAAGCAGTGGCCTGGCATTCTGTGAGTAGAAGTAATCACAGGCAATTACTAGAGACTGTTTTTCACTACTAATCTTAGGTTTAACCTTATAATTGTATTACTGAACTTGTTTACTTTGCCCATTTATCGCCAGATTCTAAGAAGAAGTCTGATATTAACATAATTTGATAACATTCAGGGGAGGAATGGTTTTAATTGGTTTTAAAAGAGGGAGAAATATAGCTTATGCCACACAATGAGAAAAGTAACAGCCTTTTTTATTTTGCAATAAATGATAATTAATATTTAAATGCATTAATGAAATAAGTTCTTAGTGTCTGGGTCACAAATCTTTGGTGCTTATTCCACTAACAAAATCACTAACTGCTCCTAATGATGCCCCTGAGCTAAGCTTCATTTTACTCCTGGTATAAAAACTACTTTTGTTGCCAGTCGCACAAATTTGCAAGTGCTAAAGGCAACGTCAAACTAAGATATTTTATTGACCTTATTCCAGTATATAATAGGATGAAAGCAGTCAAATTAGGAAAAAAACCCAAATCAAAACCCAGCCAAACTTAGGGAAAAGTAAAACTGGCAGACAATAACTTAACCTCTAGATATATGTAAATGAAAGTATTCTGCATTCACGTGCTGTTCCTATTGAGCCAGGCAAGACCCAATGAAGATATAACTGTCTGCCTGGGACTAAATTAGAGCTCTGAACAGCAGTGCGGTAATGACAGCTGGCTAATGACTGTGCTTTTGGAATAGGATTGACCAGTCATAAGTCATTATTTAGTTTTTTTCTACGAAACTCCTATACTCTTAACATGAATTTACCCTGGTTAAAACATGAAATTGGCATAAGTCAGGCTTGAGAAATTATGCTCATGAAACGTACAAAAAAGTGGGTTTTTTTGTGAGTTTTGGGTTTGGTCCATCCACGTCGTCCCCCATGTCCCATCCGTCCTGTCCCCTGCCTCGTTTTCTATAACTTTCAATGAAAAGTATATGGAAAGAAAATGTTTCCAGGAAAAATCTTCCTTAGGTGGAATGCTATCCTCAGTTTCAGTCTTAACCCTTTTTTGGGGTATTAGTTCTATTTCCTACATGCTGTGTTTGGTCTGGAACTCTTAGACTCTTCCTGATTCAACGAAAAAGATTCTCTAGTACAAGGAGCTTTATAATCGTTTTAATTCAGTTATGAATATATTTGAGAAAAGTATTTCAGGAATAATAAGCTCCTCAAAAGACATAAAGGCCCTCCTTTTTTTAAATTTTCCTCTCCATTTTTTTCTTCTGCTACATTTTCTACCACTCAATGATGGTTCAGTTCAAAGAGAGAGTGCTCTGACCACTGAGAATGTTTTTTCTTAGAATAAGAAAGAATAACTTAGCGTTATTTTCTTGTAAAGTATCCAGGGCTCAGATGAAAATGAAAAATATGTGCATGTCTTTTTTATCATATTATTGGCAATCACAGCTGGCAACAACTTCAGAAATATTTTCAGTAGTTTATTCAGTTTAGCATTAAATACTAAATCACAGCTAGTCAGGAAGGTCTGGGGATTTTTGAGGAAAAAAACCCAAAATATTTAAAATACTGAATTTGAATATGTCAGAAGATAGCATACCGGAGAAGGATAGCACTTTTTTTTTTTTTTTTTTTTTTTGCCACCAAAGGGTCACAAAGCAGAAAATCCCATTCTACAGGGTTTTAGGATCTCACAAATTAGTAGGAAAACAGGCAGCAGTAAATTTTACCAATTATTATTTTATTATTTTATGAGACTATGGCTCAGAAAGTCTATAAACAGCTACTTGCTATAGCTTAAGAAAGTATACTAGGTGAGAACTCTGCTCCTGTACTAACCTTTAAATTAACGAGATCTGAGGAAAAAAACCCCAACTAAACAAATGTTTGGTGTGCCTAAATGACAGTTCTTATGTTATATATTGAATATTATACATTGAAGTTGCATCAGAGGAAGTTCAGAATGGACATTAAGAAAAGGTTTTTCACTGAGGAGGTGGCTGGTCACTGGAACAGGCTCCCCAGAGAACCCAGAGAAGCGGTCACAGCACCAAGCTTGTCAGAGTTCAAGGAGCATCTGGACAATGCTCTTTAGTGATATGGTTTAGTTTTAGATAGTCTGCAAGAAGCAGGGAATTGGACTGATGAGCCTTATGGGTCCCTTCCAACCTGAGATAGTTTATGATTCTTTTGTATTGATGAATTAGTAGGTTTTACTTCCTCACTGTAAGAAATACTGTAATTCCTTTTTGCTCATATGCATACACATCTTTACAAAGCATATATAGAATTTAGTGAGCTGAGTTCTACTCAAAACAGTGGAAATACACTGCATTGAGTGGAGATTTAACAAGCCCTTAGCAACACTGACTGACAAATATTCGATGCATTGGTATGAGAAATAAAAAAGACTTTACAATCTCTGAAAATTAAAAAATGCAGCTGAACTTTGAGACCATGAAAACACTGTTCAACTAAAACTGCACAACTTCAGATAGAATACAACTATGACTACTTACAACTGAAATATTAGAAAAAGTTACAAACCCAAGACATGTCCTAACTACCCTCCTTCCTTATTTATCTAAATGTGATTTATCAAAATTATAAACTCACTGATATAAGCAAATTGCAAAATACTGTTGCAAGTGGAAAATGTTTGTGATATGTGTTGCTGATTTTGCGTGTGCTTAAGTGCATAATTAATTGGAAAGAGAGGGGGGTATTGCTCCTTTGGAAGGAATTTGACTGCCTCATTTTCAGTTAGTACCAACATCTCACCCTCTCTGAAATCTTCAGAAATTATGTGTCACTGACATTAGACAGGGAACAAATACTTCTGAGTGTGTGGCCCACCAACTGCTTCACAGAAATGGGCCACAAAAGGCTGAGAAAATAAAGGCCCAAAGGAGATGTTATTACAACCTTCTCAATAATAAAACTCTTTCTCGGTGTTGAAAGCATAGACTCAACATTTTTCTATGAGTGGCACTTGGCAGTGACAGTTCAGTGAGATAATGGGTCCGCCAATACAAAGCAAAGAAACATTTTAGCTTGTGATGTTGCAGAGAGAAGATCCCCCCCTGTTCCCAGCCAGTGCAGACAATGGACAAAGATTTCTGTAAAAGCACTGCAACAGCTCTTTTCATTTGCTCTTTTTTTCCTTTATCTTGACTTTCCTAGATATGTCACTCATTTCACAGAATCTTTCAATTTTAGAGTACAATGAAAATGAAATCCATGCTGAATCTGGATGACTTCCAAAATAGCAAGTAAAAATATTTACATGCCTCTTTTCTGCTCCCAAACTTACATATGAACTCTAAGGAATGGCTGCAGGTTTTTTTCAAATGATGTTTAAAGAAAAGGATTTGTCATTTTCTACATTTGTCATTTATGCTCCTCTGCCTATAGCTACACTTTTTGGAGTAACACAGCAAAAAGGCTCTCTACATGATTACAGGGCTAATAGTTCTTATTACTGGATCAAGGATCATTTAGAGACCTTGTGACAAACCTTATTCTTGAAAGGGCTCATGTGCCCAAAGCCCAGCAGGCAAGATGAAAACATTTCCTGGACATGTAAGAGAGGAGACAGTTGCACATTCTGTAGTCATGTACAGACACAAGGAAAGTGACACCTCAGCAGACAATTCAAACCTTACGCACTTAATCTGTTTGGGATTCACAAATTACACATCTGTTACACACATTACACAGTTTACTCCATATAGTCTGATCCAGTTGATGCAGCAAGACCTCATACCTACTGACAATAGTGACATTAGAGGTCAGCACTTTCTCTTAAAACCTGGCCCACAGGGACATTATCTCTCTTCAGAGGAAATCTGGGGCTGCAGATCTATGAGTTCTGCAACTTGGAGGCTAAAAAGCCATATTTTCCCATATCTATCAGATTATGTGGACTGGGACTTCATGCAGATGCCCTGCCACAGTTCAGAAAGGACTGCAAGAATTGACAGTGTCAGAAGAAAAAGGGAGGCAACCCTACAGTCTGGGAAGCACTTGAGAGGAAGAGACCTTGGTTCTAGCAGAGTAACCAGGATCATGTATTTCACTCACTGATTTCCAAGTGCAAATGACCCTCTCCTCCCATAGTCACCTAGACATAAAAATCAGGCTCTTGTTTGATTACCACCTCTCTGTCTTCATGGCTTCTGAATTTGTAATTGCAAAATAACACGTCATACAGGGTAAGAAAAGTTTAGAAGCCTCATCTTGTTGAGTACCTGAATATTCAGTCTACTGAAAATCTGTCTGTACCTCTACCTCACCTTCTGGCTGTGATTTAAATGAAGAAAGTGAGGCAGTCCTTGGGAGGAAGATGAATGGCTTCAGCTTGTAAATTCAAGTAGTGCATGGGGCAAATGTCAAAATCATTAATGCACTTATGCAAATGTCTTTGGGCATTTCATAGTGGATCTCACTACAGCATTTCAGAATTCAGACTACAGTTAAGGTCCAAATATACTACAAGGACTATGATATAGCCAGATCACAGAACAAGTATCTAGCTGGAAGAGCAATTCATAAAAATAAACCTGAATTTGAACCACTGTATGAGAGAAAGTAATTCAAGCACATTTCTGGTACCCAGATGGGTTATTTCTCTGTGTGTTTTCTTCTTACATAGCTTTAATTATGTGAAGCCCTCAAAGATTACAATTGTCACAAACATTTGCATAGATAAATAATCAAAACTAAAATAAATGTGAGTCAAACCATCCTTTGGGAAACCTCAAGCTTCAGAGGTGTCACTGTTTGTCTATTTTCTCATCAAAAACATGACTAGACATTTCTAACAAAATCCATCACCCAGCTGCATGATGAATGAATGCTGGGAGAGCTGTACTGCCCTAATGAACAGCCACATAAATTTGCTTGAAACATCTAAATTTTGATCATAATCATCATCTTTTATATATGTAGCCAGCTTTGAATTACTAATGACAATCAGTATCGCACTATAACATTGATGTATATTGGTATTTCATTGTGTCCTAAGCACAGAGAAATGCTTTCCAGTCAGTATTGCTTTAATATCTCCAGAAGGAATTAAAACCAATGATCGCCCCTGTTTACAAACTTAGGACGGGTGTGTCAGTAGACATAAAAAACACCCAATCAAACACCCACTGCTTATATTAAAAATGAAGTTGCACAGTCACATTTCAATTGTCTAGCAAGTCTGCGACAAATTCAAGCTTAATGCCTCACCCCTCCACCCCCATTTCAGATTACCTTGGATACTCTGTTCGCAACCTCTCTTCCTACTGTCAGCCCCTGAACAAAGGTCCGTGCAGCAATGAATGCTCTAGTAACTTGAACCTTCAGCTTCCTGGGTACATCTCCAAATGGCTTCAGCTGGTCTGTGTACTTGCTTACACACTCCAAGTAGTCCTCACTGAAATGGTACTGGGGGTTTATGAGCTGGAACATCCGCTCCAGCAGCCGAGCCCAGAAATCATTCAGCATTTCATCCAAGTTCACATTCCCTCCTGTGTAATACCGCTTCAGCTCCGTGAAAAGGTCCTGAAAAACCTCTGAGTTCTGCATGTACAGCATGCCATACGTCCGGACGAACATGTCATTTAAGGATCTTTCTGCATTCTCCAGAAGTTCTCGGAAAAATTCTGCAGGGGAAACAAGCAAGTGTTAACAGATATAGTAGTAAGGTACAAAGGGGTTTTTGATTGCATTCCAGTTGCCATTAGTAAAGTTTGTCTAAACATGTTGCTACCACAGCACTTTACAAGTGAAATTCATCTATTTGGATAGGAAAAGGCTTAATTTTTATGTACAGAAAAATGGATTATAAACTGAATTCCCCAAGCAGAAAGATGCAGAACCTGTAACAGTGAACATGAAAAACCCATATAAAAGAACTTCAGTGAAGGTAGTTCCACTTCTTCTTCATGGACTTTTTGAATGTATCGATCTCTGTCCCTTGCAGTAACCTCCATAGCCACTATACTACATCTTCTAAGCTAAAAGTGAAGTCACTAATATGATGATTTAACTGAAAATCTAAGGATTTGAGAACAGCTAAATAATGATAAGTTCAATTTTGCTGAAGTTTTTACATTATAAAACAATTGCAGGATGGTTGGACTAGATGATCTTTGAAGGTTCCTTCCAACCCAAAATATGATTTTACGTTTCTATGATACAATACAGAATTGAAATAAATCTGAAAACTTATTTGCAAATGACCTTGAAGAGAATTTGAAAGAGACCTGAGTGGAAATGAACAGGATCCCTCTTAAAAGTATTATGTGTCTAGGCAATACTAAGACATTGTTAGCATTTTCAACTATTTGCTACTCTGCTGAAGAACAGTACTAGAATCCTCCATTAGTCATGTCACAGCCAGCCTTCTAATTCCAATTTGTGCTAGTTGTTGGTCTTTGTACAGCTGAACTTAAAGTTTTTTGAAAGGATATCAGAATTTACTGTTTCTGTGCCTTTTATCTACTGAGGCCAAAACTATAACCTATTTCTGAGTTTTAGCTTGTGGATTTTATTCACACTGGAAACCAAGCCCATGAGATACAGTGGAAATATATAATCATCTCTTCTGTTAAGATCCTTGAACTGCCATATGGTGCTTAGGTTTTCCCAAGAAATTCACAGAGCATGTACAGTGGTTCTTTAAATACATCTGCCAAAAGTAGGCATAGCTTGTCCTGTTTTTTAGAAGACCCCATCTTCTGCTTGGCAACCTTCTTAAAATCTCCTTTGGGAGAAAGTTCAGTGACTGCTGTGCCTGTAAATGGGGCATTGCAGACAGCAAGGCAGAGATGGCAACACCTTTGCCAAAACATGTATATTTGCTGCAATGAAATGATTCACACTGATGCAGGAGTCATCTCCACAGCCAACACTGGGATACCAGATTCTAAATATATGGTCATTGCCCATAGACACATCTGCGTGTGCTAACTGCAGGGATGTGCTGACTCCTTATAGTCTTGGTTAATGCTATGATGTGAATACTCTTTTAAAATAGGGCCCTACTGTGGCTGCAGTGACTCATAAAAGCAAAAAAAAACCTCACTGCAATGCTAAACATGATGGCAATTAAGAGAGTGTAAGAGAAAATCTACATTAAATCTGAGAATTTGCAACTGTGAACAGCCGAAAGCAGAGTCCACTGAACACTGTGGACCAGTCTACAAGGACTCAGTGAGAAAAGAGCCTCATCTTTTTGGCAGAAATTGTGCAGAGCTTCAGCCTTTGATCTCCCAGATAATTGCAAAGGGCTTATCATGAAAATGTATGCACAGAACACTGAGAACATACTCAATCAAAGTATTTATTAAAGGCAAAATATATTCTAATAAATGTATCAATGTCTAAACTGTCATTAAAACCATAGCTCTTCACAGACAACAAATTCCATCTGGAAAAGAATATGCTTTTGCCAAATATTTTATATAAGGAGAAGCAAAAAAACCCCAAAACCACCAACACCCCAAAATCACCACAACAAAACACACAATGAAGAAGAAACCCATGTTATTCTTAGTTGCCAAACAGAATAACTTGAGGTACACAACATAGCCTTTCTGTTTTTTTCCAAAATTATCCACTAGTTCTAACAAACCTATTTAAAAGAAAAACAAAACAAAGCTGTTTTGAATGCTAACCCTGACCTGGTGTTAACCTTGATGTCTGAACCATCCTGATTACTATTTTATATATTCAGCATTTCTTGTTCTAAGAAATAATGTACACTGGCTGTACTGCTGAATATATCTAGCTCTCTAGTCACACAATCTGAAAGGCAAAAAGATGGCAGAGAACTTGAGGCTTAAATTAAAATTTGTTTTCAGGTTTAAGCCAGGCTTTCAGAAAAGTACAACTGAATGACAACTGGGAAAGATAATCACAAAAGCAGAAAATCCAGGACCCTCATTTTCTCTCCTGTAATTCCCTGTATGCTGGGGGGCTGCTGTAATCAATTCACATGCTGGGTCCAATCCGTAGCTATACTGGGAATCCCGCTATTTATCTTAAAAGATCATGCTATTGCATAAATTAGTCACAGCAAAGCATAACTGAGCTTGCTGACAGATGCTCTTGTCTGAGATTGTTAGCCTACTATTTCTTTGTATCATTTAGCAATTTCATAGCCAGTTTGCTGGAAGCCAATCAAACTTTTCAGGGAGGGGTAGATATTTATTCTGTGCTTTACAGCATGTACTATAGTGTCATCATGCTGGTTGCAATTATATTTATACTGCAATGCAAATATTACCAGTAACTCCACAAGCTTAAAATTTCATGCTAGTCCAATGTGACACCATACACATGCATTCCGTAGGAAAGCTAATATTCTCTAAATAGCATTACATTTATTCAATTTTTAGTCTTTTCATAGGTCTCTAGTCTTTTGAGAGCTATTGCCTAGACTAAGTTATTTTGCCATTAAAAAGTTAGACCGTTAGTCTTCTACATGCTTTGATACAAAAAGACAGTTTAAGAGAGTTATCTGCATGAGTAACACTGTGCAGAGTCAGGATAATAAAGCAGCAACAACTACAAAATTGAATACCTCTTTAGTTCAGAGAGAAAGAGATCTCCTGTTGTACAAATTAGAAAAATTCTCAATCAGCTCCTGTCCAGCAAAACAAATGCTGCTCTGAAGAATTACTTGCTTTTTTAATCCTCCATACATCCAAGAAGAAAATCTGATTTGCATCTTACTTTATGTAATCATATGTACAGAAACTGTGTCCTGGCATAACTGGGCACTTGTCCAGTTAGAGCAGGAGAAACTATACTTGCTTCTGCAAAGGCTGAATTTTCTTGTGCTCTTCACAGTAATGTAAAGATTTTATGTTCATTGCAAAGATGATATTTCATCAACTTGCAGGTAGCTTTTGAAAAATAATGCAATATTTCAGCTCAAAGGAAAAGAACGAAGAAGAGACAGACATTAGTCAACTTGCTTAATGTACTTCTGGAAGGCACTCAAGTACTAGGGTGGGAAAGGAGAATCTATATAAGACAGAGCTGCAGAGTGTTTTAAAATATATATCTTGTGATTTTTTTTTTTGCTGCCAAAATAGGCTGTCATGAGATGTATTAACTCTGGAAATAACTTTTCCTAATTTTAAGTGGTGATTCATTTATAGGACAGAATATGTCCTGGTTACATCTTATGTTGCAAATACTTTTTTCTACAGCTCTTATTTATTACCCAGATAGGATCATAGAATCATAGAATAGTTAGGGTTGGAAAGGACCTTAAGATCATCTACTTCCAACCCCCCTGCCATGGGCAGGGACACCTCACACTAAATCATGCCACTCAAGCCTCTGTCCAACCTGGCCTTAAACACTGCCAGCAATGGAGCATTCACAACTTCCCTGGACAACCCATTCCAGTACCTCACCACCCCAACAGTAAAGAATTTCTTCCTTATATCCAATCTAAACTTCCCCTGTTTAAGTTTGAACCCATTGCTCCTTGTCCTATCATTACAGTCCCTAACGAGAGTCCCTCCACAACATCCCTATAGGCCCCCTTCAGATACTGGAAGGCTGCTATGAGGTCTCCACACTGCCTTCTCTTCTCCAGGCTGAACAGCCCCAACTTTCTCAGCCTGTCTTCATATGGGAAGTGCTCCAGTCCCCTGACCATCCTCATGGCCCTCCTCTGGACTTGTTCCAACAGTTCCATGTCCTTTGAATGTTGAGGATACCAGAACTGCACACAGCACTCCAAGTGAGGTCTCAGGAGAGCAGAGTAGAGGGGCAGGATCACCTCCCTCGACCTGCTGGTCACGCTCCTTTTGACGTAGCCCAGGATACCATTGGCTTTCTGGGCTGCGAGTGCACACTGCAGGCTCATGTTCAGTTTCTCATCAACCAACACCCCCAAGTCCTTCTCCGCAGGGCTCCTCTGAATCTCTTTTCTGCCCAACCTGTAGCTGTGTTTGAGATTGCTCCGACCCAGGTGCAGGACCTTGCACTTCTCATGGTTAAACTTCATCAGGTTGGCATCAGCCCACCTCACAAGCGTGTCAAGGTCCCTCTCGATGGCATTCCTTCCCTCCGGCGTGTTAACAGAACTACCCAGCTTGATGTCGTCGGCAAACTTGCTGAGGGCGCACTCAATCCCACTGTCCACGTCACCAACAAAATGTTGAACAAGACCGGTCCCAACACCGATTCCTGAGAGACACCGCTTGTTGCTGGTCTCCAGCTGGACATTGAGCCATTGACCACAACACTTTCTTCATGAATGACCTATTATATGAGTTTCCTGAGTTACTTGTAAAAACTTTACTTTTTAAAGTACAATATTTTCAGTTCTTCTGTCACACTTGTTTCCCTTAGTGTAGTTCACATTATTATTTTGTGATTACTTTCACCTTTGACATCTTAATCAATTCTCTCTTTTTAGAAAGAACTGCATTTAAATTAGCTGGTCCCCTTTTATCCTCCTAAACAAAGTTTGTTCTCAGCACATTACATAAGCATGATTGTCATCTACAGCCTATCATATTATTTGTTCAACAAATATTTGGCTAAAATTTTCTGCTGTCACCGCATTCTTACTTTTAAGTAGCCTAAGAAATGCGTCATCATACTCTTAAAAAAGGTCTATACAGATTACTGCCATTATTCCATTCTTCTTGTTTTCTATTTTACCGGGACAAAGAGTAT
This sequence comes from Bolborhynchus lineola, assembly GCA_025448015.1. Classification (NCBI taxonomy): domain Eukaryota; kingdom Metazoa; phylum Chordata; class Aves; order Psittaciformes; family Psittacidae; genus Bolborhynchus; species Bolborhynchus lineola. The sequence goes on from JAOEHX010059605.1 coordinate 26,382, forward strand.
TAAGCTCTCAACTCCTAATAAACTCTAGACATTTACAGTGTTTCTCCCCTTACATGTCTTTCTGGAGTATCAACACTTCAAATAAAAAAATTGTTCTCCTGAATTTCTGTGATACTAATCATGTCATATGAAGAGTTTTACTCATATTTCTGGATCTCCCAATCAATTTCATGTCCTTCTGTTGCATTTCTAAGATCCATCACCTTGGTATTCTACAACAGGATTAAGCTTGCTCCATGATTCTCTAAACTCTGTACTATAGTAGCAGCTGGTACGTTGCCAAACTCACATTAGTAATCTCTGTTAAAGGCTGCTGTTATCATTAAACCTGGATGACTTGTAGAAGCTCTACAAAAGGTGACTAAGAAAAGTAAATTTGCTTAGGCTATTCTGCTATTTATACAGGTGATATTTGTAGTGGAGACGCCATCTCCACTGGAAATTTTTTAGTTGAGGACCACTTCATATTTACACAAGTCTTTTATCTTGGATGGAGTTTACCATTGATAAAAAATCCAGACAGACACACACTTAGCTCTCACAGCACCAAAGAAGCACAAGGATGCTTGCTGGGGAAGGCATTTAGGGAATATAACCTGAACTGTCAGACAACATTTTTTGCATTTTGTAAGAAATATATGAAGAGTTCCTCAGTGCACAGAATTATTGAAGGACAATTTGTGTTACATTCTTAGATTATGTGAATTATCATTCTGCAGTTTACTTCATGGATGATATTACACCATTTCAAAACCTTTTTTTTTTTTTTTTTCATATTACATGTATAGGTTTGCAATGGTGTTGCACGGTAGCTGCTCATTTAAATGAAATATTTTGCCTGCATATAATGCAGTTGTGGACAGTGGTGATCAGGACTGCTGTTTACAGATTTGTGTCAGCTCAAATTAAATCTGACAGATGCCCATTAAGTGCAATGGATCAACTCTTAGTCACAAGCAGAAAAGAAAAATACTCTTCAGTAGCATTCTGGGAGCTATGTCTGCTGATAAAATATGACTGTAACATCAGAAATGAGCTGAAAATATTTTACAACTAAAGTGCTTCCAAGAATGATTGGACTGTTCTTACCTCAACCTGTGGGAGTTACATTCTTTCTATTCTCCTCCCCATCCCTCCGGGAGCAGGGGGGAGGAAGGTTATGAGGGGAGTGAGCAAGCGGCTGCATGGCTGAGTTGCCAACTGGGCTTGAGCCACGACAAGGTAATAGCTGTTTTATCCAAAATCCACATTAACAAAATGTGCATGACAATTTTTAAGGTATTAGAGTTGTATTAAAAATGCCTTTGTAGTAGCATTCTGCACAGTATTTATGTTTGTCGGGATTGGTGCAAGCATAAAATTTACATTTGCATTGTTGCTTTTATCCTATGGGATCTCCGAGTTGTTTACATGAATTAGCACTGTTTGTTTTAGTGGTTGTTTATTTTAGTTTAAAAAGAACCTAATCACATATTTACATTACATTAATTTTGCACTTTGAGACATTTTTGGTATGCCTTGCTGTTGCTAAAAATAACCAATGTAATTTAATTTCATTTTATTGCTGTTATTTCCCTTAAGTAACTGCTGCAAAATATTTTAAATCAAATACCTCAAGCTCTACAATAACTTGTTTTAGTTTCATGCTAGCAACAGCAGCGGCAGTAGCAGCAGTTGCTGCTACATGCTGAGAAGAGTGCAAGACTGATGAAGTCTCTGGAGGATGCCTGTCCCCGCAGCCAGTTCAGACCATGGCAAACTGCATATAACTGGCTTCTGGGGAGTGCCAGAGAGCAGGAGCTCCATGAACAGCTCATACAAATAGGAGAGGTGCCTGAGAGGAGCAGCATGGCAGTTTTCTTAGCAGTTTGTGCAAGAAGGGTAGTGCACTGCACCAGTTGTTGACAGCTGCTTGCTCTGCTCACCCACAGGGTTAGGCTGCAGCATTGATTGTCACCCCAGCTACCTGTTCCTGTGCAAACCTACCCAGCATCTTGAGGTCTCCAGGGAATTAAAAAAAGTTTACTAGGCAGTGCTTTGAGTTCTCCAGAAGCATGGTAGGAGAGACAAGTGAGGGCTGTGCTCTGCAGCAGCCAGGAGCCATTTACCTAGCCAGGCTAGCTTGGGACAATTGGAGGTGGCCACCCAGACAAAGCTTCCTATCTGGCAAGCTGCTGCCCAGTTGGGGGACTGCAAATTACCCCATGCTTCTGGGTGAAGGAGAGTGAAAGGTCCACCTGTGCAAGGTGTGCTCTGGTAGAATCACTCAGGCAGACTGGAGGAGACCACACTAGCTGTGCGCACTAAAAGAAGTAAAGGGAAATGGGGAGTGCTAATAGTTAGTGACTTTCTGCTGAGTGGCACCCAGGAACCCTTCTGCCAGCTGGACATACAGTCAAAGGAAGTTTGCTGCTTGGCCAGTAGCTGAGATCCGGGATGTCTTAGGAAGACTGACACAACTGATTCAAAGCACAGACGACTGTCCCCTACTTCTTTTCTGTGTGGCCACCAATGGCATGATAAAAACATAGAGCTTAGATTTAGAGTGGACATAAAGGAAAAAAAGTGTTTTATGATGAGAATATTGAGGTACTGGAAGATGGTTCCCAGAGAAGCTGTGGCTGCCCCGTTACCTGATGTAGTGAAAGATGTCCCTGCTTACAACAGGGGATTTGAAACTATGTGGTCTTTAAAGGTCACTTCCAACCTACTAAGGTTTCTATGTTTCTATGCTTGAAACCACCTTAGAGCTAGTATTGCTAGGAAACACCTGCATATACTCACAGATCTGTAAAAGAATATAAAAAATTTCTTGGGGCTTTATGCAGGATATTTAAGTTTTCCCTGAATCATATTGTGGTTTAAGGTTGGTAGTGCTCCTATTTAAATAGCTGTTTCAGAACTGACTCTCATGAGAAGAAAATTTCAGGTGTAATTCCATTCACCATATCTGAAACAGGAAGTTCTACATGACACTAATTTCCATCAGTGCCCTTCTTACTGAAGTCTACTTTCTGTTCCCACTAGATCCCATTTTGGCCATCTTAAATGTTAAGAGAACTTCTGAGAATTTAAAAAAGTTTATTTTAGTTACAATGTTCTACTGAGATTAGATGGATGTGATCTACTACTTGTGATGCTATCTGCAAGTTTTAGAAGTGAAGTGCCCATGGTGTCCATGCTGTAAAAAAGCAGGAAAGAAAGTTCCCTACAAAAAAAAAAAAAACCAAAAAAAAAAAACCA
>JAOEHX010059606.1:0-12630 GCA_025448015.1 Bolborhynchus lineola
CCCATCCCTGGCAGTGTTCAAGGCCAGGTTGGACACAGGGGCTTGGAGCAACCTGCTCGAGTGGAAGGTGTCCCTGCCTGTGGCAGGGGGTTGGACCGGATGAGCTTCAAGGTCCCTTCCAACCCAAACCAGTGTGGGATTCTGACATTCTCTGATAATTCAAACTAAGCATTTACCTGCATGCTAAAAAGATATTCCAGCTCAAACCCAACAGAGCACCACAGCCGCTGACGAGTGCTTGTGATCCTCTAGTAACAACGACCATGCCAGGACTACGTGGTCTGCATTCAGCAGGGCTACAGTCAGCAGTCAGACTTGGAATATTTCATGCAATAAAACCCCCAGTGCAGGTTGTCTGGCTCTGGTTTTCATGCTGTAGGTTACAGATGTTTTCATAAACTAATCTGACTTGCAATCAGTAAATATGCAAGTCTGAGACACTTGATGTGGGAACTGTATTTCCCTGGCAGAAATACATTCCCATACCATCTCCAAAGGGAGTGTAAGTCTTCAGTGAGTAATACAGTAGCTCTGCTCCTACAGCCTGCTCATATTGTCTCTGAGATTACCTCTATCCACTGAGCAAGAAGTGCAACACACAGTTACTGCTGGTTTTCAGTAAGATCTGAGAACAGACCAAACTCTCTGCGTTACTTGGTTCATATTATAGCTTAATATGCTACAGTGTGCTCCTATGAGCAATACCCAGACCTTCTATCAGCTCTAAATGTGCAAGAGGTAGAGTATATCCACTGTAAAGACTTGGTACAAGTTTCTATTTCAAGCTAATCTTCTCTGACAAACAGCATTTATTTAGCAGCTGGGCTTTAGGATTCACATGCATTTCCTCGCCATCTCTCCAAGATGACATGAAGAGCTTTTTTCTTCCAACTCTCAATGTGAGATGTGCCTTAAAAAAATCTCCTGGATGGTTTAAATACCAGCATAGGGATTCTCCTGAGGGAGAGAAAGAGGGGGGTGTATACCACATGAGAAAAAAGATTCTTCCTGCATCATCAGTTCTCCTTAGAAACTTAGAGGAGACTGTTTTGTGTACACAACAACACAGTCTCTGTTACAGACTTCTTTGAAGTCTGAAGAAAGGGATGTTGTGAAAGGGAACTCCTACAGTATACAGTGCATTTAGTCTGCCTTTAGGTCAACCTAGATGGGGGAGATAGGGCCCTCATGGCTTGCTTCACCTTCCTCTCTCCCCTTCTGGGAAGGGTTCCATCAGTGTCACAGAGATGGTCAAGGGTGCTGCATTCTTGAAGCACAAATCCCCTTCACTACAGGCACAGAAGATCCAAGTGGATCATGGAGAAGGCTATTTGTACCAGTTTATAGCATTTCACAACTCAACAGGTTGAAGACTGAGTATGCAAATAAATGCATTTGAGGAATAAAAACATATGTTTTTCTCAGACACCAAAAATGCTCTGCTCTTCTTGATCCTCATTTTTGTCTGTTTTTCTATCTCCTAGAAGAAATCTTGAATGGTGATTATACATATTTAAGTGTTTCTAATGCACTATAAAGAACAATGAAGAGTTTGCATCTCCCTGAACATCATAGAACCCCAGGCTGGTTTGGGTTGGAAGGGACCTTAAAGCTCATCCAGTTCCAACTCCCTGTCACAGGCAGGGACACCTTCCACTAGAAGCACGATGCTCCAAGCCCTGTCCAACCTGGCCTTGAACACTGCCAGGGACGAGGCATGACCTCAGGGCTTCAGATTTATTCAGACAGGAAAGCACATACCCATCTGTCACTGCAGAATCAGATAGAACTAATAGAAGTCTTCATTCTCCAAGGGGGGAAAGAAGAGAATCACCACAAAATATCAGCCACAGATTAGACAAAGTATGAAAGCAAGAGATTAAAAAGTGGGTTGTGGCTCTTGTTCAGATATGCATCTTTAGTGGAGTAAATTTCACCTAACAAGTCATTTTTCCTCTGTCAGTCAAGCACTAGTCTCTGGCAACGGTGTTCCAGGTTACTGACTGGGATGAAATACATGGAAAATGAATGCAGCGTGCAGATCCTGGATACCTGTAGTATTTGGGAGGCTGTTGACACAGCAGAAGCTCACTGTACTCCGGCTGCAGCCATGTTTCCTGTTTCTATAAACATGCCCTGTTTGAAAAGGGGCTACTATGGGCACACATGTGCAGTTTACAGCTAGTTTTGTGCCAACGTAAATCAAGCCCAAATGCCATCTCGGTGACATAATACAAGGCTTATGCCTAAGGGAGTCCACATACATAAGTAAGTGGGTTCCAAAGTAATTAATTTGGGGAGTCCACTTACATTTCAATCTCACAACCAGACAGGCTGCCCCGTGGTTCCCTTGGCTTTTCAGCGTCAGACTCCCCAAATTTCACTCTTCCATTTCCTTCACTTCCTCACCTTTCAGGGTCAGAGCTTAACACCGCAAAGGGAAATGAAACAGAGAAAACCAAAACAAAACAAGCTGCGAAGCAGATTAAAGCCACGTTTGACATTCAGAGCTACATGGTTCCTTTTTCATTTGCAGGTATGAAGTTGTTATAGTTTAGTGGCCACAACTCACAGTATGAATGTGGAGTTCTAAAAAGAAGGTTTTAAATGCATCCTCACTCAACTGTCACAGCTTTTTAAACATACTCTATTTAGCATTCAAGCCAGCTGAACTCCAAGTTGCTTTCTTACTTTTGCTTAGAAATGATCTGCAAAGTAGACAGAAACCCCCTTCCACTTCCCTCAACCCTTGGTGCTCTAAAGGCACTGTCTCTGAGGGTAAGGTGTTTGCAGACCAAGCCACCAAAGTATATGCTTCTGCTTGCTAGAGAGGGTGGCTCTGTCTCCACAATGTCTTCTCCTGCATGGGACCAAGAGTGTTGACATCAGCCTGTGGCTCTTGCAGAATTCCTGCTCTGACTGCAGTTAAACAACTCTCTGCTCACAGAATTGAACTTGCTAAAGTCAGTGTCCAACTCCTTTCCCAGGAAAAACACAAAGTTAATTCCCACTGCCTCCTGCAGAGGCTGGATCAAAAGTAAGTGAAGAGCCATGCAGCTAGGCATGGGACGAAACGGCCCATCCATATTCAAGAGGAAAGATGTTTCATTGCTTATCCAATTAGTACACATTGCCTGAGTCAGTGAGCATGAGGCCACTTAGCAGTTCGTGAGATCAGCCTTAAACCAATGATTCTCATGGCTTTTGCAGCACAGAAAAACTCATAGAATCATAGAATGGTTTGGGTTGGAAGGGACCTCAAAGGTCATCGACCCACCCTGCGATGAGCAGGGACATCTTCAACTAGATCACGAGCTGATCTAGCTGGAACTGCTTCCCACAGCCAACACAAAGGTTGTTAGGTTGGCCCCACAGTTCCCCCTATAAGATGCTCACACCTCATGAGGAGCTCTGAGAGATCACAGTGTATGTTTGCAGATCCTAGTCTATTCTTAAACTGCAGTGTTTCCAGATTTGTTTGTGCAGTACTAGTGCAGAACTGCTTCTATCAGACAGACTGATCCAGCCTGCATGCTTTTTAAAGAAAGCATAGTGATCACAGGGGTATTTCCAATGAGAGCTCTTCTGGTCCATTTTAAATGTTCAACCTGGCTTTCAGAAGAGATTTCAGCCTTGCTTCTGATTTAGTCTGATGAATGCCTAGCAAGTTCCAGGGCTGCCTCTCTTCTTAATACAGTTATTTTCAGGAGTTCCTACAGAGGTCGTAACGATCGATATATAATGAAGGAATACAAGAAGCCTATAAGAGAGGTCAGACTTCATGGACCTGATGAGAAAGGCCCAGAAAAAGACCATAAAAGCTACTAACAAAGCATAAGAAAGCACGGCAATGACTAACCTTTCCTGATGAATAAGTGCTTATCGCTAAACTTATACTACCCTGCTAACAAGGCAGAAATGAAAGACCCTGACTTCCAAGGGGATTACTGCATTTCTTCTTTCTCATTTAAGACCTAGAAAATGAACCTTCAGAAAACGCTGCCATGGTTTTGAAAAGCCTGATACAATTTGCTGAACACCAGTGGCTTTTTCTACACAGACTAAACAGACATCCAACGCTGCCATGATTGCGAAGATCTGAGGGAGGAAGCAGATTTTGCTTCTTTACACTTGAAATTCTTCTTCTGTGCTCGCCTTGCGCCTGAAGAGATGTAAACAGAGGGGGGGGAAACGCGGCGGAAGGAATTATTCAACACAACTTAAGAGTGCATGTGTATACTCCTACAGAGGCAGAGAAAACATGCAGAGAGGTATATTTCTTAGAAGATTCTCCTTTATTTTACAGGAGAAAATGATTTGTATGATCTCAGTGTTATGTAAAGATAAATGAACAGGTATAGAATAACTGAACAAAGCCATTAAACAGGACTAAACTTCCCAGTTATATGATTTAACTTCATTTGTGCTCATACGGGACCCTATTGCTCATGTGAGAAGACATTTCTGTCTTCAGAAGGACCAAAATATATGTTCTCAGTTTTAAAGGGTGGGTCTCAAAGGTGAAACAAAAGCAGCTTTTCATCAAGTTGTCCCAAATTTAGAACCAAACTCTTCTGCTGCTGCAAGGTGAATGGATGATTCTTCCAAGCTAGGGATGGAAGAGCCCTGAAAGCAAATGCAATGCAGTGATCAGCCACGTTTAACACAGTAACAAATGAGACGAGAGTGGAGGAGGTACAACAAATGGGCAAGTAGGACAGAAACACACGCATAGACTTGAGGCTTGCCTGAAGTTTTTGAGGCTTCAGGAAAAGAACTGTCTTCCATCACATCCTGTCTCTTGCTTTCATGAGCATTTTGCAATGTCCAAATTCTTACCAGCTAAAAAGAGAACATCACTCTACTTTGCACATGATGCCCTACGCTGGTGAGATGATGTCCTATGCTACATTAGGCATCTCTGTGCTCGTTCTTGTATCTGTGGTTGTAACCACTAACAAAAATGCAACAAAAGAGTAAAAGGAAGTTTGCAATAGGCAACTACGGGCAGCTCTGCCCACAGGAAGTTTCTTCTCCCTCAAAGCCAAAGAATGAAGTCATTCCTGTGCCTTATACAACTCTTAATTATTTTCAATCCTTGCTGTAGTCACTGGAAGTATCCTCATAAACTGGATAAATGCACCTTTTGGAGGGGTTTTCTGAACTGTTCCTGGTGATATCTTGTGGCAATTAATTTGTTTCAAGATACAGACATCTTCGAGGATGCTTTACTCAACAGCAGATTGTGGCCTCACCACAAAGCTCCTGAAATTCATAACGTCTTTAGTCCAGATGAGCCACTCCAAAAAAGAAGACAGGTACCCACAGGAGGGGCAAAAATGCAAGAGTTGCCCATGTTCTCCCAACCAACTGGTAAGTATGTGGCCCAGCTCCCTGCCTCCCGCAGATCTGGGAAGAGGAGGTCTGAATCCAGCTAGTTACTCTTCCTTACCCTGCTCCAGGGAGCTGCACCCATCAGCCACCAATCCAAGGAGACATGCTATGGAAGTCCACCTTCTGCTGTCCCTTGGAACCAGCTTGTGGCTGCAGAGAAGTCCTCCAGCAAAGAGTAAGGAATATGAAGGAATTGGGAATACACCCTGCAGCCTCTGCTACTTCCAGATGATGTACTCTTTGGGAGAAGGGACAGGGAGCCTGAATTACTGGTGTTAAAGTTGGGGGAAGAGATGGAACAAGTCTTGAAGGCCACGTGGGAAGACAGGGGAAAGAAAAGCAGAGAACTGCTGGTACAGATCCTTAGGTCAGTATAATCAGCAAAGGATCATGCAATAAGCCAGGAATGAAATCATGGCTTGAGCAATGATTCTGTGCCACCAATGAAATCCTGTGGGGAATAGTCATTGAAAGGGTAGGCTTAAGCCTGGGCTTTTCATACTCTAGAGCACAGGCAGTCTGAGGGGAAATGATTTATGAGGACAGAGCTAAATGCTTATTGCTAGGTTAAACAACAAGTAATGGCAGACATAACAGTCTACAAATACCCATAGGAGTAAATGTCAAGGAGTGTGAGGAATTGTTTTGAACAGCAGGATATATTTCTTAAGGCTGAGGTGCAGTGGCTTGTGATATACTTGTCCAAACAGCTGAAGTCCTGGTGGTGGGGACTAGCCTGGGCAAAGCAGGAGCAAAAGAAAGGCAAGGAACAAATCTGTGCTGTGGGACAAGTGAAAGAGCTTATTCAAACCCATCCCACGTCCAGATGAGCTCCATGAGAATCACAGGAGAAGCTATCTGCAATATTCAGCAAAGTATATTAGTTGGAGACAGCATTCTGGAGACATACTGTAACTGCTTTTCCCTTCAGGATTTTTGTGAGAGCAGCAATTACAAACCTTATTTAATCAAGACAGTTTCAGGTTGATTGTATAAATGAAGAAGTCACACAGCTGCTATTGCAAAGGAATAAGCACACAACGTTATTCAGAGCTAGAAAGACTCTCCAACACAGCAGTTTCACTACAATTAACATCAAATTTATCCTGCATAGAGGATGAGTGTCAAAATTGCACCCTATCTAATGCCCACTTAAGCCCCTGAAATAGCTTTTAAAGGGCCTTGCCCTTCGTTCTGTGCTAAGCACCTGCATGCGGGGTGAGATCCAGCCCAAGGCCATGTTACAGTGAAGGTTTCAGTAGAAGGCCTGGGGGATGTGCCTGATGCTCCTTCACATGGGAAAAAGAGCTGCTGGGAACGTAGTGAGCAGGAGGAATGCAGGGGAAAGGGAAGGAATGCAAAGTAAAAAGCAAACAAAGCAAAAAGGACCTTTCAATTTTGCTTCACAGAATGGCATTGCAACTGCGGCGGGGTCAGCAACATGAAGCTACAACAAGCAAGGTAGAAAGCAGGATGGGATTGCCTCTGCCTCCCTCAGATTGCAAAATTATCATGTATTTAAAGGAGATAAATACAGGTAAAGGGGAAAAGGGCTCCTGTGCCGTCCTGAATTGTGTTAAGGAGGAGGGGAAAGGGCTAAAGCAAAGCAACAGCCACAGGAAACAAATGTAACCCTAAGATACCTCCTATCTCCTTCTCTTCTGGCAGATGGCCAGTTCCCAGTTCCTGCGGATTGGTTTGTGCACGAAGGAGGATAAAGTAAACAGTTTCCTTACTTCTTCCTGCCCAGATTGAGACACGGGATCACTAATGTGGAGCGCTGCTTAACCCAGACAGGAACCTAACTCTCATTTAGCCCTGATTCCTGGGAAATAATGCCAATGCTGGTTTGCAGGGACAAGAAAGGAGAGACTAACAGCTCCTTGGCCTCTGCATGGAGGAAGAAGGCAAATTCCCGACCAATGCCCTCAGAATTACACCAGACTTTGCATTTTTCAGAATGCAAAAGTGAGAGGTGGGGAAACAAAGTGAAGCCATGTATGATTCCTACAGCGAGGAGGAGACCGAAAGAAATCCAGGAGAGCAGGGGAGGACTTCTGCCTGAGCATCATTAGGTGGTCCAGTTGTTGCCTGTGTGGTCTGAATACGTGCACAGAACAAAACACATTACTAATGTGTCATAAAGAGAAGAGAGGGCTTTCAGAACAACTTAAAACCAAACTGAAGTTTGTCTCCCATCTTTAGGCTAGGAAAGAGCTGACCATCCTAGAGGAAAATCCACTCAATATCATAGCAACATTTCAAAGCATTTTGGAGATTGAGGAATTGATCAAGGGGAAATTCAGGTACAAAAAAACCACCACAGTTGAGATCTTTTTTTGCCAAAGGTTTACAAGTGGCAGGAAAAAAAAGGATTGAGGAAGAAAGCCTTGTAATTAAATCCTCAACCTGAGATTCAGGTTCCTCTTCTCACCTTCAGTTAATGCCTAAACACAGCCACAACAAGAGGTGCCTTGTATATTTGTAAACACGATGTTGCTTAAAGGTACATGATATACAATTTCATAACCCATGGCATGTTGTCAGGAGGGTACAGTGGCAATAGCTGAGTGACTATGCAGTACTGTCATTCCTGTGGTAAATCATAGAATCCCAAACTGGTTTGGGTTGGAAGGGACCTTAAAGTTCATCCAGTTCCAACCCCTTACCACGGGCAGGGACACCTTCGACTAGAGTAGGGTGCTCCAAGCTGCATCCAACCTGGCCTTGAACACTGCCAGGGATGGGGAATCCACAGCTTCTCTGGGCACCCTGTGCCAGCGCCTCAGTGCCCTCACAGGGAAGAGCTTCTGCCTAATGTCTAACCTAAGTCTCCTGTTTAACTTTGAAGCCATTACCCTTGGTCCTATCACTACATAAATGCATCCACGAAAATTAAGGTAGTGTCATGACAGACAAAATTGTGCCAGGGAGAGGTTTGCAGTCTACTGTGTCTGTTGTGTGTTCAGGAAGGAAAGGGCTTTTCCCCTTCCAGATTTGTTTGGGGCTCTTTCTCCTCAAGCTAAAGCTGTCACCTGGACAGAGCCATACAGACTGTAAACTCCCAAAGAAGCATTTTCTCTCGTACAATAGCATCCAAGGAGCGGAGACACCTTCTGCCCTTTACTTTTGTTTCATTAGTTTTGTGGTGTGAGACAACACATCCCACTAAAAACCAAAGTAGGGCACAAAAAGAAGCAAACAGCCCTTCCTGTGAATCTCTGCTTTTGTCTGGAATCCTTTTCTGGATGTTTATGGGATCCCATAAAGTTGCTGAAACATGCCTGCTGTATTTCTAATTGTCATCTGAAATGTCAAACCCCAGAAGTCTTGCTTATATTGTACGCAAACACAGTGTCTGCTTATGTTCAAACCCTCAGGCACTTGAAATTGCTGTACACAGAGAACGCTGTTCATTTTGGTTTTACAGTTTTTGCCTGTGTAGAAGGGGCTCTCATGTCTTGAGAACATAAATGTATGTTCATAACCAGGGAGCAAGATCACAGCTGGAATCTACCTGAGCCTTGGATTGTATTTCAGCAGTGGCATGAACTCAAAAAGCAGCTTATTTCTCTGTTTAATTTACAAGAGCTACAACTGGAAAGGCACATATTAGACTTACTGACGTAACGCACAGGTGAGTGCGTGGTACAGGTCCACCTCTGTGCCTGATCCACAGGGAATTCCAGCCTGTTTCAGCCAGACTTAAGAGCCATTACCACGGTAGCCCTGGAGGAACCTGGTCCGAACCCTGGTGTGTTAGTAAAGGTGGCAGCTGCCATAACAGACTTCTGTGCAGGCTACAAACTCAGGGCATAAAATGAGGCCTTTTTATTGATTTCATACCAAGACTCCATTGTTCTGTCTTAAAGAATAAACCATTACAGAGAATTTATAAGCAAATTTGCCTTTTTTTTTTTCCTTTCAAGGATTAAACAGGAGCAGATCGTAATTTCCTTTAAATGCATCTATTATTCATCAGTATTGAGCAAGTTTTATTACGGGCTTAAACCAAACAGCATATATATCTTTACACTCAATTCCAATCTGGTCCTTACATGGGCTCTGAAACTCACATTTTATGTTTAGATGTGACTGACCATGAAAGTCACAAGGTAATACATGTTCCTTGAGTAAAGGCACAGACAAGCATCTGGCCAATGTTCATGCTTCACACTAGTTTGCTGTCAGTAATCTTACATGCAATTTTGCCACTTCCTTTATGTAGGAATCTCTGCAAGCAGGTTAGTACAGTGTGGACTGCAGACAGCTGACACATAGTATTTATGACCAGAGAAGAAGTAAATGAATTTCAGTGTTTGATTCAATACTGGAGAAAGGCTTTTGCCAGTATTTATTCACCCACAGCAATAAGAGAAGGCACAGTCCCTCCTCTAGCCCAGCCATATTACCAGACAAGGAAAATCCTGCTGAGTTAGGACTACAGAGGGTCAAAGAAAAAGATGCTTCATCTCTCAGTGGGCATGTCATGCAGCCTGGAATAGCTGTCATTATTTGTAACATGCACAGTAGAGGAATAGGTGGAGAAATGAAGCCATGCACATAAGGTTAACACCTTTCTTTTTAAGCAACCACCACTTTTTGCAGTGACATGTACAAGGGTCACTTGTGGTTTTCCTTCCCTTGAAATCTGGGTTTCCTGAGAGGAAGGAGAGCTCAAATACAGGAACAAGCGGCTGCACACATTTCCAGCAGTATAGTACATCTTCCTCATTGACACAGGCTTAGGAACCACATCTGAATCTCCAAACTTCCTGATGTTCTCCCTTTGAAAGGAGAGGAGATGGGGAAGGAGACGGGTAAAGAAGATGAAGAGGTGGGTCTGTCCTTTTAAAGGCCTTGCAAACATAGCAAAACTGCTCCCAATGTCTTTAATCTACCATTAAAAGTAAGTTGCAATACAAGTGGGAAATACAAGGAAATGTTTCAACTAATAAAATGCACTGGACTGGCACCAAGCTTGTGCTTAAAAACCTGCTTATAATAAACAGCAATCACTTACAGTATCATTGTGAGATGATCAGAGGACTCTGAGACTGAAGAGTACCTGGTTCATCTGGTTGTGACCTGGAAAACACAGCGTCACGTATCACCAAACAACACCAGCAATCGAAGTGTGTTTTAAGGGCTGTTCAACAGGAAGAAATGTTCAAAGCCAGACTGCTGGGCCACTCTGTGACCTCATCCTGGCCAGAGAGAAGCAAATCTGCTGTTCGCTAGATCACCACTGATAAAAGAGAAGAACTTCAATTCAAGTACATCAGTTTGTCTGGGTTGTACTGCAGATCATTTTTAAGACTCTAAAAGGGCTAATGGGACTCTAGAGCTAATAAATTATAGAATCCTAGAATGGTTTGGGTTGGAAGGGACCGTAAAGCTCATCCATTTCCAACCCCTGCCATGGGCAGGGACACCTTCCATAGAGCAGTTGCTCCAAGCTCCTGTGTCCAACCTGGCCTTGAGCACTGCAGGGATGGGGCAGCCACAGCTTCTCTGGGCACCCTGTGCCAGCATCTCCCCACCCTCACAGGGAAGAACTTCTTCCTAATGTCTCATCTAAATCTCCCCTCTTTCAGCTTCAATCCATTATGAAATACTTCACGCAGCTGTGTAGGTGCTAGGAAGATGAATATAGGTTGACTTTTACCAACTTAACCTATGCAGAGTGAGTCATAATTTGTACCTTGCGTCATTCAATAAATGGGTCTGTCAGAAAGTCAACCCACTGTGAATGGGCTGCCAGCTTTCGAAAAGCAAGAACCCTGCTCTCCTGCCCACAGGCTGCCTAGTTGTAGGATCAGAAAAGCTATTCTCTCGAGGTTCCAATGGGATAGCAATAACAGGCTCCATCAAAACAACTGCATGTTCGTGGGTTTGCTGCATCTCTTAAAAGGTCAAAAGGCTTTGACTGAAACGACTGTTTTTATTTCATGAACAGCTAATTCTTAATCAGAAATGTGTGTTAATCTCATTGCTACTTCTGCTCTGCTTTGTAACATTGTTTCTTTAGTCAATTATGCCTCACATCAACTTTTTAATTACTACCTTCATCAGGAAAACCTTGAAAGTTTAGATAGATAATATTTGCTTTTGTGCTTCTCAACACAAGCTCCTGGGTGAAGGAGACTTTCTATTTTGTAGTCAACCAGGGGAAAGAAAAGCAAGCAGAGAGGAGGTCTACAGGCTCGCAGGGATCTCAGCACTGGGGAGAAAGAATAAGCATCTTTTGTTGAACAGGAAAATAATGACAAACAAAGTCAACAATCCCCTTTTGTTGTGAGCAAGAAAGGCAGGGCTCTAATAGTCTTTAAAGGAGATAGAAAATTTCCATCCCAATGGAACCATGGAGTAGGTAGACACATAACAACATTTTGGAGTTCAGTGATTTAATTTAGTACCGTGCCAAACAGTGATTAGTTGATGAAGGGTGCTCATAAATAGGACAGAAACAAGGGAAGTGTGGCTCCAGGATAGCACTGGGTTCCAGTGGGCTTTGGTGAGCAGCTTTCTACTTTAATAACAGCCTCCAATAAGAAACAGTGATTTATTTCCCTAAGGAAACTCAGGGCAATTGTGGACACAGGCGGACTGGTCCATGTTGCTACAACTTCAGCACTCAGGGTCCGATCCAAGAGCAGGGTTTAGGCACCAACTGAAGTGCAGAAGTGTATCCATTTGTCCAGCATTTTCCGTCTCACTAACTCAGCACCCTTGCAGTACTGGTAACATGGGAATCCCATTACTAGACACTGACTTCTCCCAGCTCACTGTGCAGGCAAAGCAGTATCCTAATCAAGGCTCCTGATCAAGCCTCGGAGCTGGGTGCCTGTGTCCTTCATGGATCTTTGCCATAGTGCATTAAAATCCCCTGTTGAGCCCCATTGTGACACATTGTCCTTAAGAGCACAGATATGTGATTAATGATCCAGCAGAATAGGAGCATAAATCCTTTTTGTCTTATTCATGGTCTCTCCTAAGCTGGTCCAATGCAGGCAGCAAGCATGTGGTGTGCACAGAAGGCAGCACCAATACACAAGCCCCATGCACACAGATAGAACAGGTCATGTCATCATAGAATCCCAGACTGGTTTGGGTTGGAAGGGATGTTAAAGCTCATCCAGCTCCAACCCCTGCCATGGACAGGGACACCTTCCACCAGAGCAGGTTGCTCCAAGCCCCTGTGTCCAACCTGGCCTTGAACACTGCCAGGGATGG
>JAOEHX010059609.1:0-15527 GCA_025448015.1 Bolborhynchus lineola
GACAGCATCCATCACACATTATACAGCATAGCCACCAAGTGACATTTTTCTGTGGAATACCCATAGATTACAGGAGCACATGTCTAGGATAACATCTACCCTCTAGACCTATCAAAGCTAAGGAGACTTTGTACCAGCTCACAAGGTGGCCAGGCCAACTCTGCAACAATATCCATGCAGCTTCAGCTTTGCTCCCCCTCTAGGTGCATTAGAGCGTATTTTCCAAGCCTGGTACATTAGTTGTCAGCACCTTCTTCCAAGCAGAGCTAACCCTGCTCAGAAATACCAGAAAGGTTTTCAACTGAACAAAATGCTCACCTCAGGATAAGTTCTGGATGTTCAGCAATTAAAGACATTTGCTGGACAACAGGGTATCTGTCCTGTACGTGTGCGCAACATGATCCCATGAGACCACCTTCTGACACAGACCAGTTCTAGGTCCACAGTACTTCAGTTATTCAATGTGAAACAGTGAAGCAGGCACAACAGTGTGGAAATGTGAGCTGCTACTGTGTGTGTTCATGTGTATACACACACACATTATTAAAATCTCTTATTACAGGTACTACACAGAAGATCAGTATCAGGAAAAAAAACATGACTCCTTCACACAAGGCACCATATCTGTTCACCTTTAACATGTGTGGGTTAGTTTACACCTCCCTCAGCCACAAGCTATGATATTTGCACATCCTAGTCTTTACTGCACATTTTCTCACCTGTGAGGCATGGGTTCTCATCATTATGAAGACCAGATAATACAGATATATCAATATATTCATATTGGCTCAAGGTTCAGCCTCAGAGTAGACAACCACACTTTTTACTGACTCTGCCTCCGATGTTGATTTGCCACACTAGTTTGCTGGTACAAACTCAATCTAAACAACCAACATACCACATACCCAAACAAGCTCAGTTGCTCTTGGGTACAGCTAAGAGCACAGAGACACAACCAGAAGAGCCTGGGTCTGAGGCTGCTACATGGTTACTTTAACCAATGTATAAGTTGCTGATGAAAGAGAACCTGGCTCACACTCCCCTCCACCTACCCGCTCTTCACCTGTCTCCTCTCTCGCACTGACGCCAACATTCAGAATCAGCTGCAAACTTTAAAACTCCAGGGGTAAAAAAACCCTAAATCCGGCATAAGGAAAACAGTAAGAAACAGCCACAGGCAAGAGGAAGTCAGAACAATTCCTTTCTGCAGTACCCTAGATATATACTGAGAAAGCATTTTAAGTTCATTACAAAAAAGTAATCCCTGGAGCTACAATGCAAGCATGTTTTCAAGAGTAACTCAATGAGTCCTAGACAGAGCATATATGAAACTTCAAATAAGGCTTTATGCCGGGTTTAACACTCCTACACTTTATATAACAAAGGAAAACCACAATCCCCATTACATAAAGGTCACAACCCAAACATGCAAACATAAGATTATTATACAAGCATTCAGTGAAGAGAACTGTTGTGGTTTAACCACCAGGCAGCTAAACACCACACAAGCTGTCCGCTCACTCCTGTGCAGTGGAATGGGAAAGAGAATCAGGGCAGGGAGGGGGGAAGATAAAACTCATAGGTTTAGATAAAGACAGTTTAACAGGACAGAAAAGGAAGGAAAAATAACAACAATAAAAGAGTACACAGAACAAGTGATGTACAGTGCAGTCACTCATCACCCATGGACCAATGCCCAGTTAGTTCCCAGGCAGTGCCCCCCCCCCAAGTTGTTTTGTTCAGCATGATTTTCTTTGGTATGGAATATCTCTTTGGTCAGTTAGGGGCAGCTGTTTTGGCTGTACCTCCTCCCATCTTCTTCATTCCCAGCCTGGTCACTAGCAGAGCAGTGTGAGAAGCTGAAAGTCCCTGACTTAGTGTAAGCACTGCTGGTAATAATGTTATCAACATTATTCTCATTCTAAAGCAAAACATGGCCCGAAGCCAGCTACTAGGAAGGAAGTTAACTCTATCACAGCCAAAACCAGGAGAACAGCTAACTTACTAACTGAACTGTAAGTCAAAGCATTAGTTCAAAGTTGGTGCTAGACTGTGTTCTGGTTTTGTCATTGCCACTACTTGAGATCTCGAAAAAAAAATAAATCATGTGTGCACTCAAACTCTGTCTTCAGAAATCTGTCAAACATCTTTGAAGAGATTAACAAAAACCAGAGATCAAGCTTTTCACCTGCCAGCCCTAGTAGTATCCCTTTAAGCAACAGCAATAAATACTAAACACAGTAGCAACTGTAAATTAATGGCCTAATCATGTTTAATTCCCAACGTTTATGATAATAACATGATCTTGATGGACTCATTTAGCATTAATACTGCCACTGGTCATTAATTCAGCTAAAAGTTTCCCTTTGCAACTTAATATTAAACATACTAATTGACAATTAAAATCTTGAAATATTACTGACCTACACTAAAACTTGCAACCGAACTGTAAGAAAATGGACTTTCTGGTAAATAAAGGGAACAGCATGAAAATTTTGTTTCACCTGAGCCTTAAAATACCACATGGAATGAGAAAAAAAAAAAAGGCAAGCTGAAGCAAAATGGGAGAAAAGTGTGTGTCTTCAATTAATCCCAAAAATGAGGAAGCCCTTGGAAGGCTCTGAATAGGATACGCAACCTGGGTTCAACTCTTGAGGTCTTCACTTACATTAATAATTCAATTATTGTATGCGGTGCACAGATGCGCTGTGTGGCTTCTAGGTTCCTACACGAGAGCTGCCAGAAGGAAGACTGAAATCTGTATCTGTACATGGAAATTATACTCTCTGTGATCTCTTTGCTATCTAACTCCCTCTGGCACCACAAAGCCAAGAACCCCACCAACCCAGGCCTTTCACGAATCACACCACTAATTCCTTAGTTACTTTCTAAGCAGCATACTCATAAAGTGTGGATAAGTTATGGCTCCTTTTCCACATCTTTCCTCTGCTTAAACTGTACTTTGTCTTGAGGAAGAGACTGGCCCTTCTACATGTGGCAGGTTCAGACCTGCTAAGAACTCTTGCAATTCAAATGATAAGAACTTAAAAGCCAAGGAAAAGAAAAAGAACGAGAAGCCTAACAGACAGGTTATGAGCTCTACATGGCTGATGGAGCTTATTGCTGGGCTCACAAGTGCTCCCAGAAGGGGCAATTCATCAATTCAATTCAAAACACTAATAACTCCAGAGCAAACAGCACAACCATGGCCTATGCAGTGCCCAAGCAATCCTTCTGGCAGGAGTCCGCTCCTCCAGCTGATGCCTCCATCTCATGTCTTAGGTTAAAACATACAAGTGAGTTACTCTTAAGGGTAGGTCACATACTATTAAACTTAACTCATCAAATTCGTTCCATGCCAAGAGAAAGTGATTACTACAAGATCAGCTGAGGCTACATAGCACCTTGCAGGTAGATCTGAGTCTTGCTCTGTCTGACTGGGACAGAAGATCAGTCTTTCTGCAGCTCTGCCTACCACCTCTTCCGTAACACAGGAACATTTCTGAGAAGAGGGGTGAAGAGGTTAGATTTTGACACAGCAGATCAAAGACTGATAACTGGAAGCAGCAAATTAAATTCATTTGCTACAATTTTATCCAGCTGGTGAATGAAATTTTCTTTCAAATGCAGTCTGGATAGTAAGTCTTGAAAATGAACGCTGCTTTGTTTGCTGGTACAAGAGAAAGGCCCTAATCTTTTTCCAAAGCTTTACTGTATCTTCCTTTTTATTGCTATAAATTGCTAATGTGGAAAGGTGGGTTCAGACTCTCCAGTTAACATACGTAGGAAAGAAAAAGAGAAACCATTTTTACTCAGCCGACATCAGTTGTGCAACAGAGCGAACGAGATACATCTGATAGAGATTTTTTGTTTCTTTAAGCCTGTCCAACATCTTGGCACAGAATTACAGAAAGCCCCAAACCACACCACTGGCATGTTAAGGGCAAGAATTTGTGATTCAAGCAAACAAGCTTTTAGGCGACCTAGAGAACTGGAACAGTACAAGATACTTTTTCAGATTACATCCTGCTACATCCATGGTGTATGAAGTGCCCCAAGTATATTACAAGGAAATACTTGTCCCTGTTGATGACATTTTACACGTGGCTTTGATTTTCTCCTCCACATCTTAACAGAGCCTGAAAAATACAAATCAGCTTCTCCCAGGCTTATTTGTGCGTTGAGTATTTCAAGCTCTAGATACCTCACTCTTTAAATACAGCAAAATGAGTAGAGTGCCGTCATCTCACTTAACTTTGCTGACTGTGGAAAAATATCCTAGAAACATGTTTCCTATCTCACCTTAGTTCATCTTCCTTGCATGGCCATACAACAGCAGAACAGTGTGGCAGTGACAGGCACTGATGCACTGGCTTTTAATGTTGTTTTCATGCACCTCGTTGGAGTAAAGCCATGACAGAAGCATCTATTATTCCTTCTCCTCCGAGCTTGTACCAAAACACAAACAAACAAGGTCTCCTCTGAAAGATCAGTAAAAAGCAGTTAGTTTATCACCTTAATCCAACATGAAGTATCTTTACTTAATTCTTATTTTTAGGATGCAAACCTGGTTTTAAATTTAAGAAGATTTTTTTTAAGAAATTTATGTTACAGCCTAATTCTTCCATACTTTACTTAGGACATTCAAATAACCTTTCAAGTACTGCAGAGAACGATGCCTGCCTCAAATTTTAGTGTTAGAAGGTTCTTTTTAAAGTTGCACTCATAATAGAGCTTTGACTTTTGAGGTTAATTCAAGCTTTATAAATATAGCACAGTGTCAAATACTGCTTTCAGTAAGTACCAAAGAGCGAATGCTCTTATTTGCATTTTCCCCAAATGTCAATACTTCAGATGAAAAATAGAAAGTTCAAAAATCAGGACAGTTTGTTTCCCTGTCCTGCTCTACAGCTACAAACAAGGTGGAAAAGTCAGAAATTTACTTGTTCTGGAAGCCTAAATGTCATAGGACCTGTCTCTTATTTAAGTTAGTGCTTAGCTGCATCTTTTACTGTCAAAATATTTTTTGTAAGTCAAGCTCCCAGTGGCCAGAAACAACCACCTTGCAATGGCTCTGTTTAAAAATTTAATGTTATATGCAGAAGACATCCAGTCTTCCTCCCAGACCCCTTTTCTTAACCTGCATTCAAAATACAAAAGGACAGGGGCACAGGGAAGATAGGTTACAGTGAAACTAAAACTTAAGTAATATATGGGTGTCATTTCAGTTTCTATTCACATATATTAAAATTTCCAGTAAACAATTTGGCTATAGCTACCAATGACAAAGCTAATAAAAAAAAACCACCATACACCATAAGATTTAAAAGGGATGTTGAAGTTTTCTATTTGCCAACACAGATGACAGTCACCATCAGGGATCTGTCTCTCTAGTCTGAATCATTAATCCCAGCTCCACACTACAGCCATATGTTTCACATTAAAACTAAGGACAACCAAGGGTCCTTGAAGGATCAGACACAGTTATCTTTTTCAAATCACACACTCATAACCATGGTTGCATAACTAGGTACAAATGGACCTCTGCTTCCCTGAAATATCCCTGCTGCTGCTAACATCTGACAGCTTTGCCAAGCCGGACACCAACAGATGAGGAAACAAATGCAACATCTCAAATAGTAAGGATGAAGTGTAATCTGTAAGTCCCCAAGACTGGCAATACAGAGGACTACGATAGGTGAGCGGCTCCCACCCTGCAAGCAGTTTGGCTTTGTCAGACACCAGTGATTTGGCAACCTCTGTTCGTTAGCACAGACCTTCACTGGTTCGGGATTGTTGTTGACCTATTGAGAAATACTTAATGAGCACCACATGTTCCCCAAGTCTGCTGGGATGTAACCTAGCACAACAGAAAAACAAGAGAGCTACAGAGACAGCTTAATAAGATGGTAGTCCAAGCATTTTGGCTTTTATGTGTCTTGCAGTAAAATATGCAGTGACCCATGCTCTCTGCCAGCTTTGGAGATCCTCTGCCATGAATGTGACTGATAGCATTGCCAACAGTAAATCTATCACCCCAGCTGGGATGAAACACTCCCATCTTTACAGCTGGAGCCCTGATCTACAGCTGGATTAAGATACACAAATCTCTGGTGTTGCAGGCCATAGGATTTTGGAGCATATTGTGAACATATTATGCAGCTGTGTCTAAAAGCATCATCAACATGAAGATAGGTACCAGAAAAGGACTATTATAAGGGGGTGTATTTTCAAAATTTATTTAGAGACTCAAAAATGAACCCCAACTTAAGAGTTTTCAAATCAGATTTTAAAATAAATTTAACATTCAAGGAGAGCAAGCAGCCTACACATTAGCTCACAGAGAAAATTAGCAGCAGAGCTCAAAGTCTCCTCAGCCCCACAAGCCACCATTCTCACTGCTACAGCTGCAGTTATGCAAAAGACATACACAGCCATATGTATTTACAGCATTACATAATAAACCAACATAAAAACTAACGCTAGGTTATATTGTGGGAAGTGTCATCCAGATGGCAGACAGATCTTGAGTTATTGTCACAGCCAGACAAGAAAAAGACCCTGGATGGAGGGATGCTGCACTGGCAGGCAGATGAACTAGAACAGCAGCTCTGATCAGCAAGACCAGTCTCTTCAGTAAGATTCTGATGTGGTAGAGATGAGGTACTAGAGACAGCCTTGCAGCATGCCAGCATCACACTCCTGGGTTAACCCTGGCCGATGCCAGGTATCCAACAAAGCTGCTCTATGACTCCCCTCCTCAACTGGAGGGGAAAGAGAAAATATAACAAGAGGCTTGTGGATCAAGATAAGGAAAGGGGATCACTCAGCAATTACCATCAATGGCAAAACACTCACCACAGGGAAAATTTATTTAATTTATTACCAATCACAGTAGGATAATGAGAAATAAAACCAAATCTTACAAACAACTTCCCACTCTCCCACACCCATTTTCTCTACCTCCCCCTGACCAGCAGCAGGGGGGCATGGGAACGGGGTTGCAGTCTGTTCATCACACATTGTTTCTGTCACTCCTTCCTCCTCAGGGCAAGGACTCTTCCCACTCTTCCCCTGCTCCAGCTTGAGGCCCCTCCCATGGGAGACAGTCCTCCATGAACTCCAATGTGAGTCCTTCCCACACGACTGCAGTTCTTCATGTATTGCTCCAGCATAGGTCCCTACATGGGATGCAGTTCTCCAGGAACAGACTGCTCCAGCAGGTTCCCTTCAAGGGCCACAGTCCTTCAGGAGCAGACTGTTCCAGCATGGGTCCTTTCATGGGTTGCAGTTCTTCAGGAACAGACTGCTCCAGCATATTTGCCCCACACGGTCACAAGTCCTGCAGCAAATCTGCTCCAGCATGGCCTCCTCCTTCCATTGGTCCTGCCAGGAGCCTCTCCTCCAGCACAGGATTCCCACGGGTCACAGCCCCCTTTGGACATCCTCCTGCTCCAGCATGGGGTCCTCCACAGGCTTCAGGGGGAGATCTGCTCCACAATGGACCTCCATGGGCTGCAGGGGTACAGCCTGCCCCACCATGGGCAGCACCATGGGGTGCAGGGGAATTGCTGCTCCAGCACACAGAACACCTCCTCCTCTCCTCCTTCACTGACCTTGGTGACTGCAGAGCTGTTTCTCTCAGGTATTATTCTCTCCCCTCTCTTCCACTGCAGTTGCTGCTGCACAGCAACTCTTTCCCCATCTTAAATATGTTATCTCAGAGGTGCTACGACCTTCACTGATGGGCTCAGCCTTGGCCAGCAGTGGCCCGTCTTGGAGCTGCCTGCCATTAGCTTTTACCAGAATCAGGGGAAGCTTCTAGCAGCCCCCTGCTACCAAAACCTTGCTACCCAAACCCTATATACTAGAATCTGAAATCAAGATATCTCTGCAGAATAGTCCAAGACAGAAGGAAGTGGATTCAACTGATGGGGGGGGGGGGGGAGGGGAAGGGAAGAAAAAGGTTGAATTGACCTTTTTCAACCAGAAAGGCTACAGCAAACAGGAGTCATTGGGCAGCAGGATCTGAACAGCTCTCCTCCTATGAAATGGTGAGCTACCAGAGAAAGTAGTATCTCTGCACATGCATCAAACCAACTTGCTGATCTATATCTCAGAAACAGCAATAGCTACAAATACCCTGACATTATGCAGAAATCGGCTGAGAATTTATTGGAATACCACATCATCCTTAAAATACAAATATCTACTCAAAATCAGCAGATCTGACTGACCTCGCTCAGCATTCCCATAACCTCTTTCCCTCTACTGACCCACATTTACAGCCCCCCTTGCAATCCCAGACATTCCAGCCCTCCTCCTCACCATACTGTAGAATTGCTTGCCTTCACAATTGACTAACAAAGCTCCCAGGACCTCGCTGATACAGTGCAAGTCTAAGTGGCACAGCATCCTTTCAGTGCAAGGATTTAATCCCACCTTGCAAAACAACTTGGGTACAAGTGCAGTGGGGTCTGACTATAGGCCCTTTCTAGGGCCTAATGGAAAGCTCAGCAGAGACATGGGTCAATGGAAAGTTCCAGTTGATTCAGGCACTTTTATATTTTCCTTTTTTTTCCCCAAAGCTGTTGAAATAAACTGTCACCAACTCTGAAAAAGTCCCAGTTTTGGATATTAGAGATAAGAACCATTATGCAATAATGGCAGTGGGGAAATGAATACACTGCATTATCTCAAGAAAGAGACCAAGAACTTCTGAAGTAGGCTACAGCACCACTAAATTCAGCCTGCAAAGGTCCCTCCTTTAATCATCTGGTGCCTGCTTTAGACAAGGAATGCATTATTTTTTACTGCTGGCTGGCTGAGGGCAATTTCATTTTCTATAAGGAGCACCCATAATACATGATGGAGCAAATGTCAGGAACAAAATAAGTGTATGGTACAAATATCAGAGACAATTCTTTTCCAGCAATCATTTCATCATTTGCAAGGTTTTATTGTATTGGCTCAACAGTCATTTTTATTATGCAAACACAGCCCTGAAAAATGAAAAAAAGAAGAAATGGTCACTGGGAAAAAGTAACAACCTAACTGGTTCTCAAAACAAAATTTAATTGGTAGATTAGCTTTCCTCAAGGAAACTTATCACACACACTGCTTCCATTTGACAACGAGGTCCTTAGCATTTCCACTCACAAATAAAAGTTCACACTGCAGGCTGCACGTGGAGATCCTTCACTCTATATACTAGATCAGTAAGTTTGCTAAAATTTCCTCCATGATGTTAAGTGACATCATCCTCATAACTCACCAAAGGATAAAGAAGTAATTTGGCAATAAGAAACACTGGAGACAGCCTCTAACATGAGATGCAGCTTCCTTAGAGCACTGGACCTGTTCCCAGCTATCACACCAAACCTTGTTACACTCACTGCTTGGCATGCAGTATTTCTTGCATATTTATTTCGGCAACCTCTTCCAAAGCTTGCTGGAGCTAATGGGCTTCAAAAAACAGGCTCTAAAATGGAGTCAGGTCCTAAAATGAGCAGCCCATAAGCAAGTTATTCAAAGAGAATACACTGTGGGAAAGAAATGCATCAACTTTTTCTTTAGAGCTCTTTCCCCCTACCACTGAGCTATCATCACAAGAGGCCTGATTTCAGCTCTGAATCACGAAGGAATATTTCTGAGTAGTCTCAGTGTGCACGCTGGATTTCAAGGATAAATCAGTGCACTTTATTGCACTAGCCCTGCCTTCCATCTCCATTGTTATTCAGTTAGCAGCCAAGAAACAGAGATACAAACACTAAGGTGAATCCCTTCCCCTAAAATACACATCTGTTTGCAATCATGTTTCCATTGGCAGAAGAAAGTGAGGTAGTACTTGAGTGCAAGCTGTATGGTGCTATAGATGAGTGTGAGTTCATCTTAACATTTACGTAGCCTCTCTTTTATACAAGCTTTGTTTGAAGAAAGGATTTTCTCAAAGAAAGGAGAGCAGAATCTTGTCTTTGCAACAGGATTACAAAATACTACAAGCCTTCTGTGTTCAAACCAATTATTCTGAGAATATCATACGTCTACACAACTGAGGGTCAGATTTAAAACTGGGACCCATTTGCATTTACACAATTACAGTCAGCATTCCATAACTGCAATAAATATACCTACAGAAACATGGACAGAAGACAAAGACTCCAGACCTTGCTCAAATCCTGAATGCTGAACAACAGGCTCTAAGGATTTGCAAATTTATTGAGGAGATTAAAGACACACTGACACCTAAAGGGATTTTCAGAAGCACCTAAGCAAGTTAAAAGCCTTTGAAAATTTTACTACGCATCTGTTCACATCTTTAGAAACTTAAACACATTTGAAATCCAACCCCAAGAGCATATTAAAGGCAAATTCAATCTGGGGAATTTAACAAGCATACTAGACCTCATGTTCTCCAAAAATTGTGTTTATTCACACTTGTCTTAGTTGATGAAAGCTTTTTAGATGTCTCTTCTAGACTGCCTGGCATGAGAAAACAGGAAAAATTGTGCATGTGAATGAGTGATGAATTGAAGAACAAGAAAAGACAGGTCAGACTAGGGGACACCATGCTTAGCAGGGGTTTAGATGAAATGCAGTCATGCAACATGACTTGGCCATTTTCCCACTCTGAGTCACAAGTCTTCCCAACATTTTTCAGCATAGTGAGTTCACATGGGTTTTGGGACAGAGAATCTCTCTTACTATATACCCATGCAGGGGCTAGTCCATAGCCATAGTGACCTCTACCAACGCCTCTAAACACTGTTTCAATTCACATACACACAACCCGATTTCTAGACTATGGCTCTCAAACACCCCCCCCCCACACACACACACATTCTCTGCTCTGGACCCATTGTCTGTCAGGAATCTGGTTAACCACATAATATTTAGAACAATCCTGAGACAACTGCTGTCTATGGTTTTTCTGTTTATGTCTGTGTACAAACACCACTGTTAAAAGTAAAGAGCCCTTAAATACCTCGCACAAGTTTAAACATGTTTTCACATCCCTTTATATATACACAGATTATATTTATTATTTTTTTATATATAGAGAGAGAGACTGGAAGAATGCAAGCAGCAGGCTTTTGGGTATGTAATCGGCATTTTAAAAAGGCCACCTTTTCATGCAGAAAGACAGACTAGTAAAGGTTAATTAAATTAAATACTACTTTTATCCAAACTCTCCAAAGCAAGGACTTTAATAAAATCCTTAAACAACCGCCAGCATTTTCAAAATAACTTTGAGGACCTGATCTTGGAGCGAGACAGAGAAAATCAACTGCAATATCCGAAGGAGGCCTACAAGGATGCTGGAGAGGGACTCTTCATTAGGGACTAAGCTTTGGGCAACATGGTCTACTGTGAGGCATCCCTGCCCATGGCAGTTCTAGTTGGAACCAGATGATCTTAAGGTCCTTTCCAACCCAAAACATTCTACGATTCTGTCACTTCTCAATTCTCTTAGAAAAGTTTGTCACGAGTTTTGCTTGGGTTAGTTTGGGGTTTTCTTAATAATCATAATTAAAAAAAATTAGGAGCAGTTTACTGCTTCTGAGCTTCTGCTTTTACTGTTCCAAGTCTTGCGTGTGACAATAACTGTGCACAACTTAGCCTATACAGGCCTTCAGATGGTAACGACAACCTTTCAGTCAGGACCTTTGTGCTGATGCCTGTTAGCACAAACCCAGCAGAAGAAATCGGGCAGTAAAAAGCCAGCTAAAATCCCGTCAAAGGCCAAAGTAATTTCAATCGTTACATTTCTGTGTTCTTGCTGTGAGTGTGCAACAAAATAGACACAGGGTGAAGCATGTGAGAGCTTATCACACTCCTTAATTCACGACAATGCATAACACAAGCATCCCAGCTGCATTAGGATACTCTATCATGTACTTGTCTATTTAGGTCCCAGGGTTGACACACACTCTGCAGAGACCATTCTTATTCCTGTGAACTCCCATGAAGAAGAGAAAGAAGGAAAACTGGGAAAGAAGCCCCGTGGTGGGACCTGCTTCCGCCAGGCAGCCGAGGCAGGAGGATCAGCTGTCCCTGTAGTAAGGACAAATGGTTACACAGTTCCCAGCTGAAGAGGTTACAAAACACTACCGCTTCCCCCATGTCCTACACATCATGTGCTACAAGTTACCACCAGACAGCTATGTTTAGTCAAGCTTGGTTACACGGCACTAATTCTGATGTGTTTGCTATCATGAGATCTGCAAAACAACGCAAGGAGACAGTGCCCTGCGCTGACATCAAGACAAGAAGAGAATCTACAAATATGGCTTTTCAACCTTGCAATTTAAACATGTTGTTCACAGAATCAGAATGAAAGAAAGGTGACAGCCCAGCACAAAACAGAGAACTCATCACTTTTCAGGAAATAATGTTTCAAAGTTTCCTGCTCTGGACAAACCTGAAAGATAACCTACAAAAAAAGAATGTGCAATAAGCAGCCACCTGCTTCAGGTTGGCTTCTCCATCTCACAATGCCAGGTCAATCTGCAGAGAAGCAACGGCTGAGATGGCTGGTGAACCAGGGAAATGATGTTCCCCTCTTCAGATTTTCTCATGAATAAGCACACTTCAGGGTCTGGTTTAATTACAAACACTGGAGGAGTCAGGGGGAAGAGCCACTACTTTTAACCACATAGAGAAACTCTGGTAACAAATTGTGTTCTCAGACACACAGCTGTTCCCACCTAATAAACAGGCAAAAAGCCCATCAGAGTCTATACACTCTGTACATAGGGCTCAGAGAATTTAAATTGTTACAGCAGCACCATTAAAAATAGACTACTTATAAGTAATGATTCCCTACCAGATTTCATTAGCAGCAGACATACCAGTAGAAGCGGGTATCTACTCTCCAGACCAATTAAAGCAATTAAAAACTTTGCTCCTGCAAAGGAACTACATCATCTCTTGGAGTCATACCACCCTCTGCACACAGACCCAGTGTAGGCCAGATCCTATTGCATGATTACTGGGAGGTTATTGATTTCTTTGGGAAACTGCCAATTTACACCAAAATGATAGCCAGAGAAGCCTCGTATTTTCCACGTTGCTGTGAGCATTTCTGTCCTCCCAGTAGCTCTACATATTTAATTAGATCCCTCAGTGCAGTGAATGAATTCACTGGAAGTCACTGAACTATATGCAGCCAAGACACTAACGTCTGCTCCTGTTCTCAACGAGGGACAACAGTCACTTCGAAAACATGTTCCCTAGGACCTGCCCTTCCTCAAATGCTGCAACGCTCTTTTCAACCTTGTGTGCTCTATCAGGCAGCTTTTTGGCACATGATAGATTCCTTGCAAATGAGAGGCAGGGTAGGGTGAAGATCAGAAATAATCTGTGTACCTCCCAACATACCACATGCACACATATAAATTTTCATAAATACCTTGTGTTTTGCACTGAGTGGAAGATGATTCATTATGCTAGTTGGCCAGATCAGGTAGAGAAAGGAACAGAACACAGAGAGATAGTGTCTTTGAGCTCTGCCCAGCTCAGAGCCTTCAGCTATGGGTCAGTATGGCCGACAAAACTATGTAACTTCATTATCAGGCACTGATTCTTTAAAGTATATTTCCCACAGTTTATAAAGATGCAAATATAGTCACCTTTAACAAGAAGCTGGATTACTTCATTAGATCAAGCTGCACATACACAATTATAAATGTTTAGTTTTATATGATAAAAACCAAGATTATTTAGAAGTAGAAATCCTCCCCTAGTATTTTCAGATATATATACATCAGTAATAAAATACAATACATGCATTCATAAGTTCACATTTGTATTACCTTTCACATCCCTTTGCACATTTGCCAGTCCCTCCACTTGCCTGGAAAAGTTAACTTCAGACTTTTCTCTCCTGAAGAAATGAAATTATTTTGAAGGATCCTTGCCAGAAGCTAAGGGTGAGAATCCTTGTTATTCCTACTAATTCCCCTGGTGCTTGTCTTCTTGGAAGTTCTCTCCAGAAAAGTACAGAGACAGCACAAACTCTGAAGTTTTAAGCAAACAATGTTTCCTTCAAAATAAGGTGGTGAAAAGAACACCTGACTAACCCAAAACCATTAATGCTTTTAACTAAATTTGTCAGGCTTCTTTGGCTTAGAAAAACAAACAATCAATCAATCTCTGGGCAGCAAAGCTCCCCTTTTTGTCCCTGTTGTGCCCTTTTCAATTCTCGAGCATCTCAAAATTCAAGCTGATGCTTTTCCAGCAACTAGGACAGTTGTTGACCTAAATGTTAATATCATATCAACACAGGACAGGGACTTGAGCCAGTCTCCCACAGTTTAGGAGAGTACATTAACAACTGACCAGTTTGGATCAAGCCCCACAATTGCTCCCAGAGAAATGGTACTATTTAGCATAAACGACTATACACCTGGTTGGTAGAGGAAACAGAAGAGAAAGAAGAACATGAGAGCATAGACAGCCATCAGGATGTTCTCCTGCAAGGTAAGAATCCATGCTGCACTCTTTACCAGAGATGACCGCTCTGATGTGGAGACAAATGTCATTTATGCAGCTCTAGTCGTGCTCCCATTAGAATTTAAATTTATTTGCAGTGCCAGATCCTCACATACCAAAACCTAAAGCACACTCACGTAAGCCAATAGGGCAATAAAAACACTTAACACAAAATTTGTAGTTACCTGCTTGGCTAAACCAAGAGCACTCTTGTCCACTCTGGAGATCTGGGTGTTTACACCACTTAAGCACCTGACCTTCATTTACTTCTTTGGTCAAAAATATTTCTTCAATGTCATCTGGAATAAAGCCACATTAGCCTTAGACACAGAAAACAGTATCATCTCTGATGTTTGCTATTTATCTACATGACCCAAGATGTTTATAAGATACACTCCAATATTTCTGCTGCTTATTGCAAATCCTAATATTACTCCCCTGAGAGCCCTGCTTTGCTAGTAGCAAATGCTTCTCAATGAGTTGTAAGACGACAATTTTATTTTAGAGAGATTTCCAACTGCTGGCATTTGGCATAAGATCAATTTGCTTGTTTGTTGTTAACTAAAAACACACACAAAGGAGAAAGGAAACAAGCTGCACCAAGCTAGATGTTAACTCATGTCATTTAACATGTTAGTGGCTGCTCAGGTAATACACTAACAAGGAAGAAATACCAAACAATAACATGATTACTTTAAATGTACAGTTGTATGGGAAATCCCTCCAAAAAAAACCCCAAGAACTTCAGCATTGCTACCATTTGCAGTGCCTTTTCTTCAAATACATCTGCCTTAATATGAAAAGCAACCTTTTCTTTATCGCATACTAAAGACATCAGCAAAACTCAATAGCTTACAGAGCTTCAAACCAGTAAAACACACTTAGCTCTCCCTTTTAACACGCACTTAATCACTTCACACAGATGAAATGAATTCTTGTGGTGTTTTATATAGGTTGGTGGGGTTTTGAGCAGGCGTTTTGTTTCTTTTTAACGCAGTTATGAGAGTTACGCCATTACTGGAACAGTAAAGATC
>JAOEHX010059610.1:0-23954 GCA_025448015.1 Bolborhynchus lineola
GCGGTGTTCAAGGCCGAGTTGGACATAGCCTTGGGTGGCATGGTTTAGTGTGAGGTGTCCCTGCCCATGGCAGGGGGGTTGGAATTGGATGAGCTT
Organism: Bolborhynchus lineola; assembly: GCA_025448015.1. NCBI lineage: Eukaryota > Metazoa > Chordata > Aves > Psittaciformes > Psittacidae > Bolborhynchus > Bolborhynchus lineola. The sequence continues at coordinate 97 of JAOEHX010059610.1, forward strand.
AAGGTCCTTTCCAACCCTAACTCTTCTATGATTCTATGATTTTGTTTCCAAAGCCTTCATTGGTCTCTGGCTTCCAGGAAGTTATAGGAAATACGGAACAAAGAGAGAGTATTGTAACTTACAGAGAAATGATCTTCATTGGAGCAGGTACTGAACTTTGCATTTTCCATGTTATTCCTAAAAGCATTTAGCCCTGTGCCTCATCAAGGAGTTGTCCAGGAAAAGCAGAATTGACCTAGTGGGTAGGGGACATTACTGGGGAGAATCCTGGCTTAGGAAGAGTTCATCTGGGGTTTCAAACCGCAGAACAGATGGCCAGCAAGAAGGGAGCATCTCTCCTGAGGGGTGAAGAAAAAGAAGGTATGTGGGACCCTATGGAGTCCTTTTCATGGGGGCATCTTCTTGGGCAGCCAGACAGGTCTGCAAGATGATGGCAAGTATATCTCAAGCTCGCTGCCTAGCAGATGTTTAGGAGGTATGGATTCATTATCTCCTGTTGAAATGAGTTTCCTCACTTTTAGCCTCAGCAGTGCTGCAGGGGAGCTCCCATGGGATGAACTCTGGGGCCATCTCTTCTTTCTGCAGCTCGGTGTTGGTTTCACTTCAGGCTGGATTGGCAATGATTACCTGGCAGGGGTTTGGTTACACTGAGCTTCAACAGAAGCACCACCAGATGCTCAGGGAAGGTTTTAAACATAAGCTCTAAGCTCGGTTTTGTTTGAAGGGCTCTTTCCTCAGCCCCATGGCTGATGCTTGGAGTTGGCTGATGTTCTGCTGTAGCCTTAGGATCTTGCTGAGAGGTGAGTGGATAACTTTCTCCTAGAGGCAGGCTCCTGGTTTAGTCTGGTTTGGTTTTACTGTGGTTTAAGTGGTGCTGATATTGTTACCTTCTGAAAGCTATAAGCTAATAGAGATAGTGATTGTGTCTATATGTATGTACACCTGCACATATGTGGCTCGTTCTGGTCATAAAGAGATGACTGCAGCTGCCATTCTTCCAGTCTTTTCTAGGAATTTATTCAGGGAGAAGGCAGGTGGAGAAGGTGGGGGAGGTATTCATTAACAGGTTTGAGTTGTCTCAAGAGAGAAAAAAACAGAGTATGTCAGTGTTTTCAATGTAGAAAGCATGGAGAGCAAAAAGGGCAGTGGTGACTCAGGGTTTGTTCCATTCTTGGAGTTCAGGTTTCAGCATCTTCGTATTTATCACCTTTCTCTCATGCAATATGGAGTCAAGAGACATCCTCAAGAGGCCTGGGTGAAATGGTGGGGTGCTGTTTCCCATTCATAACCACCATCCTTCTATAAAGGCATGGCAATGTTGTTAACAGTAAAAGTCATTGCTTTTGCACTGCTAGTGCCATTAACACCAATGACAAAATAGTGCAGTCACTGCGTGATGGTGTGTTAATAACTGGGCATTAACTTGGAGTCTCGAATTTGTACCTTCATGTATCTCTTCTGCTTTCTTCTAGGCACCTTTTCCCTCTCCCCAGGCTGTAGCACAGACTGCCAGACACACTGCCTCATAGACTGCAGGCAGGGATATTACTACACAGCTGGCAACTGCTTGGAATGTCCAACGGGTTTCTAGTAAGTCTCCGTTTTTCCTTCCCCCCTGCTCAGCACTGCAGGAAGGGAGTTAAACAGTTGGGCCATCATTTTTACTCAGAATATCCTGAGAGCAGTCTTACAACGCAGACCAGGAGGTGGGGCACAAAGTGTGGTGCCCCATCCCTTATAGGTGATGAGCAAAACCACTGCCTTTGACTTAAACTGCCATCCAGGGCTTTCTACAGCATTCAGAGCAACCCTCAAAGTCAGTGGGAGTGGGGAATGTACAAAACCAGTTTTCCTTTGCTATTGCTTAGGGCACATTTTGTGTCCTGTGTGTGTTTAGGGGGGGCTGGGATGTTGTTTGGGTTCAGCTTTCCAACTTCTGTATTTCTGATCCAGTTGCCCTGGGGGTCAAGCAGCGCCAAGGAAATGCCCACTGGGAACAGCCAATGTACTTACAGCTCAAACAGATATCACTGCCTGCCAGGTGAGCTGCGGGACAGGGGGAAAGAGCAAGCAGCTGAAGTAGTGCTTTCTGCCTCTATTCCCATGTATTCTGAACCATCAGGCTTCTTCCCAGATTTTACAGTCCGTTTTGACATTGTTCAGGATATTCCTGCTCTGTCTGGCTCTGTTTGGCTCAGAGAAAGTGGCTTGCACTGATCATGCAAAGAATGTGTCTCTGTGGAGCTGATGCTCCTTGTGATCCTACTGCAGGTTTGTCCCAGTGGCTACCTCAGCCTTGAGAGTGGAGCTGGGTGCCGTGCGTGTCCAGAGGGATATTCATGCCATCCCCAAAGTGGTGTGCAGAGGAGCTGTGCTCCTGGTCAGTACTCACCGGAGGGAGACTTGGAGTGTCAGGAATGTCCAGAGACCTACATCTGCCCGGATGGACAGAGCAGACAGGTACAGAGCGAGTGTGTTGTTCTCCAAGGGCAAATTCTTGGTAGGCAGAAGTGTGTTGTCAGGACAAGTCAGGCTTCCCTGCTTTAATAGTAGGATATGACCTTTCTTCCTCAAGGAAAAGCATGCAGAACACTTCAGTGGTGTACAGTAGATCTAAGGCCTTCTACAAATAGCCTTTATTAATAGAAATAAACATTTCTCATGTAAGTTGTGAGGCTGTTAGTGCTCAAATTATCTGTCACCACTAAAACCCTCAGCTGAGGGCTCAAAAAGCCTTGGAGCTTCTTACTTCTGTGGTGCTGGGAAGGGAAAAGGCAGACAAGGAGGAAGCAGGAGATAGAATGAAGGGCTTTCTCCTGCCTCGGGCCTCCCTGGGACACAGCTTTGGGCAGCAATGGCCATTTGGAGCTCGTGGTGGGATGAGTTTGTGTTTCTTCCCCTTAGCGCTGTGGGGCTGGTGAGCAGCCGAATCCGAGCCGCACTCAGTGTGTGACCTCCGCTCCCGGCCCTTTCCCAAGGGAAGACTCTCCGCTGTGCCAGCCCTGCCCAGCAGGTAGGTACATCTCACCACATGTTCTGTAGGCATTAGACCCCGAGGAGACTGAAATGGCACTTTGCTCCGGTAAAGCTTAGCTGGCAGTTTGGGAACAGAGGGAGGCTCCTTGTGGGACAGCAACGCTGGAGGTTAAAACCAGCAGATGCCATCAAGGAGGGTTCCTGGAAAGCCAGTTCCTCAGGTGCTGCTGAGCCATGAGGAGCGCTTTGGCTTCCTCTTTCCTCCCAGAAAGCTCTCCCTCTCCCTGGGTTTTAACTGATCATCTGTGAAATTGATTCACACACAGTTATGTCTTTCTCCACTTCAGGAGCTAGGTTCACAGCCTATCACTAATGCCCATTTATAGTGGTGCTGTAGCATTAGGAATCAAATAAGGCCACACTGTGGTTTTTTTACCTGATTCCTCGCTCTGCTTGACGCTCAAAGAAATCCAAAGAAGCCCAATGTTTAGGCAGTTGCAGTGTGTTGTCATTGGGGGGGCACAAATTCCTTGCTGAGATGCTGATGCAGAATTAGGGGAGCAGCATAGGAGGGACTGGGTAGAGAATCTCATTTCACGTGATTTCTTAGCCAGAAGGAAAGGATGGAGTAACTATGGAAAGCACCTGAACTTATATTCTGTGAGTGTTTGTTTGGGGATAATCCCAATGCAAAACCCCTAAACTTTGTGTTTGTCCAGGCTGGGAGCGTGCAGCTCTTCAGTGGCACTGCAGGTTAAGCTCTCCTGGTACTGAATGGCCGTTTGGCTCAGTTTCCCCATAAAAAGAGAGCTTTCTGCAGCATTAAAATCCGGGCATGTCCCCTATACATCCCAGAGAATAAGCCGAGAGTGGATTTGGTAGCCCAGTGTTAGCTTCCTGTTGTGCTTGTGCTTGTTTCCTGTGATCCAGTGCGGTGCTTTGGTGTCCCTCCAAGGTCCTCAGCATCAGTTCTGCTTCATTCTTCAGCACAGTCCTTGGTAAGAGGGAAAGTTGGGTGCTGCAGTAGCAGTTGGGTGCTGCAGTAGCAGAATGCTGCAGTCACTAAGAGTTCCCTCCGCACACCCCCAGATTTCATTTCTAGCCCACCAGCCTTACAGGGAGAGCATGGGGCAGCTGTTCCTAGAGAGATGCAGTTTGTGATCTGCAGTCCTGTCATGGTTTTCCTTCTCCCGTAAGCCCTGCACAGCTCCAGGTGCCTCCTGCAGAGTCACTAAACTCAGTAACTTGATTCTTATGTCTGTAATTAGAATCCATCGTATTAAATGGTGAAGAGTTCCTGTACTCCGGGTACCTTACGTGTTGTGCAGTAGAAGGAGAAATGGAGAAGCTAAAGAGATTATGCTGCAGCAAGATCTCAGCAGTTTAGATTTAGGTACAATAGAGAGGCGAGAGAACAGAACAGAGGATTTCTCTTCCTGCCATGCACGTGATCAGCCAAAGGCTGCAGTCAGGTTTCACCTCCGGTCTATCAACCACAAAACCTGAGAGAGCAAGTGCAAATCTCTTGATGCTCAACAGGTTCAATATATGCCACGAATCCCATGCTGAAATTCAGTGTTAAATGAGTACTTCTTGTGTCCTTCAATCAGAATAAGTCATCCAGCCCAATTTCAAAGCTGGATAGTTTAGAGTTGGACTACCGCCACAAGCAGAAGAGGCCTGAGGATTCCCAGTGGGATATTTCATGATTTGCCTGAGTTTAACTCCATATAATCTGTATACTCAGCATTGTGTGCATGGGAATAATGTGTCATTACCATTTTAATACATAGCAACACATTTGCACTTAGCAGGGGCACTTCATGCCAGAGCTAAATCCTTCTTTTCACTCATCAGATATCCATTTGGACTTTGGTAAGCTAGTTGATACTCAAGTTTTACAAAGCCTTACTTGGAAAGAACTGTTCATTGTAGCGGGATATGAGCATTCCATCACTGAATGTGCAACTGGCAGGAGTATCTCAAGGGAAAGAGGGTGATAGGAATGTGGTCCTTACAGCAGGAGCACTTCAGCTCATCTGTCCTCCCCATGATTTTGGAGAGTGCAGAAGAATTGGAATAGAAAGAAAAGAATTAAGTCTGATGATGCCAACTAATAAACTGACTGGGATATTTAACTGGCAATGTCACTGTAGGTTTTGAATTGAATTTGAATCACCAGCTCAGGTTTTACCAAAGGAAGAAACACTTTTGGATGGGAAATGGATGAGAAGTTACCAAATCTTGTCAGAATTTCCAAGCCAAGGATTTGGGCTATCTGTAGTGTGCTGCTTCTAGCTAAAGTGGTTTTTTCCACATGCATCTCTGCTTCTATTGCAGAAGCAAGCCTCCAGGGTGCAGCGTGCAGACACCACGATCTGATTTAGCTGTGGATACTTGGGCTTTCCCATTTGTCCCCTGCAACACAGACATACATCAGCATGCAGGAAACCCACCAGCACTCTGCTCTGACTTAGGGTGTCATTACTGAGCCACAAGTTGTTTTCTTCTCTCTGTAGGTCACTTCTGTCCTGATGGCCTTGCAGTCCCTCCATGCCCAGCAGGGAGTTTCAAGCCCAAAGGGGAACTTCAGCCACCCAGCAGCAGCAGCTCCTCATGCTTGCCAGGTCTGTGTCATAAAAGATCCTCATTTTGGGCACTGGGGCTGTAATTCTCACTGTAAATCACGCTGTTAAAGCGCATTCTTGTGAAGGAGCTGGCAGGTTCAGTACTTATTTCCTAGGCTCTGGCTCAGGCAATCCTTGAGCTCTGCATGAAAGGGCCACCTATGGAATTGCCTATGAACCACCAGATTTGTGGTGAAGCATTTGGGGATTGCAAAGCTGTTACATCTAAAAGTTGCTATCCACTTATTTCACTTCACTTACATCACTTCAGGATGCGGACCCTGCTACTTAGATCTCTGCCCTATGCAGAGACTTGGAAGAAATTGCCAGGGCAGGGCAAAGTGATGCTTGTACTTTGAGCAGAAGGAAAGAAAACCAAGGAGCAACCTGACACAGTGTGCTGAAGGCATCCAACAGGTCAGCTGTGAAGCCAAAGTCAGCAACGTCCAGTTGCTAAAGCTTATTCAACTGTGTCAGCTTTGCATGAAACACCTTTTCTAGCACAATTCTTGTAGCAAAGGGAAATAAGGTTACAGATTAGGCAAAACTTTATTATATCAGGCAAAAAGCACTGGAATTGAGGCCTTCAGAAGCTGTAGAAGCCCTGCCCTTAAGAGTCTTAAAGTGCCAAGGAGATGAAGCAGCATGTCGTGTTCTGAAATGCATGCAAGGAGGTGGGCACAAGGCTTCCACCCGTTCCCAGCTCTCTTCTGTGACCTTTCCTTTGGATTGCGTCCCGCAGGGCTGAGTCCCCCTCGTGATTGGGAAACTTGTGGCAGGTGATTGGATTTTGCAGTTTAGTAACAGATAAATGAATCTAAAAGGACAGAATAATGGAGCTTGGTAACCACATCTCTGCTTAGACATGGAAAGGGAGACCTGGCTTTCTGCTGCAGTGGTTGCATTCTGCTGAGGCAAGCTCGGCCTGGGTTCGGGCACTGCACGGTAACTCAGTGTCTCACGAAGGTATAGAAATTGCTTCTTTCTCCTTCACAGTGCTGTACAAATGGGAAAAGAGGGACAGTGAGAGGGACACTCAGGGGATGGGCTCAGTTCACTCAAGTAAACTTTGGTCCAAGTCCAGAATGTCTTATCCAGGGTCACAAACCACCATGTGCACTGGTAGGAGCAGAAACCGTGCGTTCAGCTGCTCAGTGCTCATGTTAGACTGGTACTGTTTCATGTACTGATGTTGTCAGTTATCCTAAGGAGCACTTGGCAAAGGCAGGACAACGCCTGCAAAGTAGGGGACATGCGAATGAACCCTGAGTATTCCATGTATGCTACCATGAGGCAGGTGATAGCTCATATGGTTCAGATAAGTGGTGTGGATTCTGGTTCTATCACATGGCATTCCCACTGGATTTGCTGCAAAGACAGACCTCCATCATGCAGCTGTTTTCTTCTTAAGGTAATGTTTAAATCTCCATGAGGTTGCAGCCTCCCTCAGCTGCATTGACTCCACTGCTGTGCTCAGAGCTGGGGAATTTTATAGCTTTGACAACTTCAGGCCTGGTTCTAGCGAGGTTTTGGACCCCTGTGTTCTTCTGGGCCATGTGGAGTAAAGGTAAGGGGGAATCAATGAGGTTTTTATGGGCTGGGTATGTGCAAGTGGGTGGAAGGCAAAGATGAGCCTTGAACTTGCTTCGTACCCTGAGGAATCCTGATGTGGACCTCACCTTCCATCCGTGGAGGGGGAAGCCTAGGCTTGAATGAATCCTGCTCATTTTGGGGTGCTGAGAGCTCTATCCCAGCCCTCAGAAGCACATCCACACTGGGATGTGCTTGAGCCTTGCCTCAACAAGCATTTGGAAGGCAGTCGGGGTTCAGCCTGGGAGTACTCCATCAGCCAGTGTCCTCCCTTCCCTCTGAATGGCTCTAGTTGCTTTGTGCAGGAGTCACTACTCCTGTGCTAAAGTTGTGTTTCCTCTTCACCCAGTGAAATATTTGGGGGCATTTTGTGATGAAATGCACTTTCTAAGCATGGTAACAGAAGGAAGGGATCGTTGGATTATTACATCTTGATCTTACTAATGTTCCTCTAAGTCACTATGCAAGCCTCTTGTTTAACACCCAGGATTTTAGGGGTGCACACAGACCATTGCGTGTCATTCAAGCAAGGTATCCATGTGTACTGAGCATATCTCCAGGCTGTGAAACACAGAAAACCCCATGCAAACCTGGAAAACCCCCGGCTCTGAGGCAGCGAAGGCCTGAGCATGAGGATTATTAAATGTGCCCGCAGCAGAGCGTGGTTTAAGGCTGATGGGTTTATATTTAATGTGCCTCATTTCTTGTCCTGTTGCCTCAGAACACAATCAGGAGGGTTTTACTGCTTCCGAGCCGCTAAACCTCGTAACATTCAGCTGATCCAACGGCACCACCTTCTGGCATTGCAGTGATTTTATTGCTGGCACAACTGAACCTCGGTCGTGGAAGCAGAGGGGGCACATTTCGTGGGACCGTCTGTTTCGTCGGCACATCACGCTTCCCTTGGGGATCTTAAATGTGTTCTTTCTGTCTCTCTTTAGGACTTGGGTTGTGCTGGAAGTGCCCCGCTGGGTATTTCTGTCCTGCTGGAGCCAGTTACCCAGCGCCATGCCAGCCGGGTACGCACAACCCTCTGCAAGGCCAGGATGAAGCCACTGACTGCCGAGCCTGCCCAGCAGGGAGAGCTTGTACCCAGGCTGGCTTAGCCCAGCCTGATGCTGAGTGCTTACCGGGGTAAGCCTGGATTGGTTCCTGTGCTTCTGTGATGTCTGTGCGTGTATTTCGCCTCCTCTGGTTTTGCTTTGTGTGTCAAGAGGGTGCAGGTGGTGCTGCTGTGTCAGGACATCACTGCCATTCTCGTTGAGTCAGTGTGGTGTAGCCTGCTCTGGTGGAGGGCACTGCTGCCTGCTGTTGGCACAGAATAGGTTATAAAAATAGCCAAGGATGAAGCCAGGCCACGCATCCCACAGCTGTGAACAGCGCAAGCTGGCTGAATAACCCGCTTGTCTTTAGATGAAAGTGTGTGACACAACCAGTTTCATCTTCAGGATTTCTGTATCTCCCCAGCTGCAGCACTCATCCCAATACTGTCACAGAGCACAGAGTTTGTCTGCTTCTTGCACCACAGCTTAACCTGCCGTGTTTTGTCAGGTACGTGTGCCCAGCAGGCTCATCCAGCCCTCATTCTCCCAGCAATGCCTGTCCTCCAGGAACAGTCGGCAATGATTTCAACCTCTTTGAGAAGTCCCAGTGTGAAACATGCCCAGCTGGATTTGCCTGTGGGAGAGGTAAGGATGGGCTTTATGGCCAAGTGAACTGTGTCCTTTGGTGTCACAGAGCCCACTGGGAAATCCTAGAACAGGTCAATGAGGTATCGCAATGATGGTAAATGAGAAAAAAGTGCTCAAAGTGGTACTGCAGAGCTTGCTGTGCCCTATGGACAAGGTAAATCTATTCTCAAGTTCTCTCTTTATGCCACCCAGAGGCCTCAAAGTGGCCAGCTTCTTATGTCTTCAAAGCTTTTGGCTTCTTGGTGGCTTTAATATCGGTGCCTGCTTTGGACAGGGACACCACATAGGATACTTAAACTGATGAAAAGCTGCTTTAGGAACCAGTTTTGACAGAATCTCTCATGAGAGAATGTCATTCTTGTTACCCTATTTCAAACAGAGGAAAGGTGCAAAATGAGGGGAAGACTTAACTTGGAGTCACCCAGCAAAGCTGAAAACAGACCGAGGGAATTGGGACGTGTGAAGCAGCTTTAGGCTACATTGCTTGTCTTCAATGTGTGTTACAGGAACAGGGGGGAAGCAGAAGCCCCCCACTCCGTGCCCAGCTGGTCACTACTGCCCACCAGGCACGAAGCACCCAACGCAGCACAAGTGTGCCCCAGGCACCTGGAGCAACAGGACGAGCCTGACCTCAGGGGAGGAGTGCTCCCCATGCCCTGCAGGCTGGTTTTGCTTCGGAGGAGCCCGTTCTCCTACTGGGATGTGCAGCTCAGGGCACTACTGCCCTCAGGGTAGGAGTGAAGGAGCTTTAGTGGGTTTCTGTCCTTAGAAATGTTGTTGGGCTCTGATAAAATCACACCCTGACTTTAGCAGCGGATCTTCTGCACTGGTTTTCAATGTGGAGTTGGTAACACATTGTCTGCACAGAGCACATGGCATTTTCTTTCCCTTCATTGGCAGAGAATTCAGATGCACAATCAAATATCTGCTGCAATTCTAAATGGGAAACTTCCTGCAGAGATTCTACACTCTTTGCTAAGTGGTGATTTTGTTGCTGTTGTTCTCCGAGCTGAGAGCAGTGATTTTTATATATAGAAATACATATTTACATGTAACTCGTGTAAATACCAGCAATGAAGAGCAGGGGGCTTATTGCCTCCTGTCTTTGAAGCTGTATTAAGAACTAGGCTGCTTTTCCTCTCTTTCTGTTAAGGAACACAGAGGAGCACACAGTATCCCTGCCCTGCAGGAACCTATGCCACCAGGCTGGGAAGTGGGAGAGTGGAAGATTGTGCTGCCTGCCCCGCAGGAGCTTTCTGCACCAGTGGGACCTCCAAGCCAGTTCTGTGCCCAGTGTAAGTACATTCCATGTGCTGCAGTAGCTGTGTAGGTACAAAAGAAAACACTTCTACATGGCGTTTCAGAACACTTCTGGGTTTAAATAATAGCTTTCTGCGCCAACAGTGTTCCTTTGACCTTGTGTGTTACTGGCTGGTCCAAGCAGGGTTGTTCTGAATCAGGGAGTTTCTTGCCTCCAGAAATGGTAGAGTTCCTCTGTACAGAAGACTGAGGATCCAGACCAGAGGTGTGCAGTCATAGAATCATGGGATCAAAGAATGGTTTGGGTTGAAAATGACCTTGTAGCTCATCCAGTTCCAACCCCTGCTATGGGCAGGGACACCTCACACCAGACCAGGTTGCTCCAAGCCCCTGTGTCCAACCCGGCCTTGGGCACTGCCAGGGATGGGGCAGCCACAGCTTCTTTGGGCACCCTCACAGGGAAGAGCTTCTGCCTTGTATCTAACCTGAACTTTCCCTGCTTCAGTTTGAACCCTTCACCCCTTGTCCTATCACTGCAGTCGCTGATGAAGAGGATGCTGGAGTCCCCCCAGCATCCTTGCAGCCCCCTTCAGATACTGGATCATTTTGCTGCTGTTGTGACTCTCTCTTCTGTTGGATTTTCTGCTGCAGAGGAACCTATCGCATAGAACATGGTGCAGAAGTGGCTGCAGACTGCACCCCCTGTCCTGGAGGGTATTACTGCCCTGAGCTGGGCACTGTATCTCCTCAACCATGTGGTGCTGGCAACTTCTCAGTAAGTAACAGTAATTTTCTCCTGGCGTCTGCTGAGCAGAAGGACTGGAATTTGGCAGAAAGGGGAGCTTCAAGGAGAGCTTGAGGCTTTGAGTGCCTCAAAAGGAGGCACTGGAATGAGCTCATCTCCTTGCATGATGGCTCTGATTTGGGGAGATTGTGTCCAGTGCTTTAAACAATACCAGCCACATGTGCTGACTCTGCAAGTAAGGAGGGGAAGTGCTAGCGCAGAGAAGGAGTGTTTCTACACAATCAGGTCTGGATTTGCTCCAGACGTGGTGCTAAAAGCACATACCACACGTGCAATGCTGCTTTTGCTGCTATTCCCACTCCAGAGGCTAGCACCAGCAATCTGAGTACATCTGTCATGTAGCTGAGCAGGGACTTTGGGTTTTCATGGCATATTTGACCCTGGCAGAAAGGAGAGTTGGTTCCTGCTCCAGAGGAAGCATTTGATTGCAGTGGAGTCAAACTGTCAGTTCAACAACAAGATGGAGCCATGGCAGGGAGCAGCAATGGCCCAGTTGTTTCCACAGGCAGGTACTGAGGCCTGTTTCTGAGTTGTCTCTCCCCAAAATGGCATCAATAATCTAGTGCTATTTGCCATGTTTCCCCATTGATGGGTAATGGGCTCTTCACTTCTGTCAAGTGACCCCAGTAGCTTCATCCAGGCCAATTTTCCATCACTGCACAAGTTTGGTAGTTACCACTGGGACCCTTTACTAAGATCAGAGAGGAGGGAAATGATGAATGGAGATTTATGTACAGCAAAGAGATCCTTTCTTGTTTGTACTTTGGAGTTCAGTGTAACAGAGAAAGAGAGGGAAAGTGTCTGTGTTCTCTGCTCCTGCTGACAAAGGGTGTTGGATTGACTGTTCCGAGGATCAGAACCTTTTCCATGGGTAATCCACAAGACCTGCTTCTTATTTGTGAAGTCCAGGTTTTCTTGCCTGCAGGGTGAATACACTGAATTGCAAGCTGCCTGCTGCTCACAGGTTAGCTTAGGTGGGAAGTCTTTGTGTCTCTGGTAGCATTGCCAATTGTGCAAGGACTCTTTTGCCCTTGAGAAGTGCAACCACATGCTTTCCCTGTTGTAGGACCCAGGTTCAGCCTCCTGCTCGCCATGCCTGGTGGGACATTATTGTGCTGGAGAGCACACCAGCGGAGAGGTGATGCTCCTGGCCATGGTTTGCCCAGCGGGTTTCCTGTGCCCACAAGGACAGGCTGTTGTTCCAGACATCAGTGCAAATGTCTGCCCAAGAGGATACTACTGTCCCCAGGGAGACACTGTGAGTGAGTCTGCTTTGGTCCTTGGGATTGGGATGAGTTGGCCGTGCAGTTACTGTCTGCACTGGGCTTTGTCTTGCTATGGGAGCCTTTCCCAATAGTCTCTGAACTGGTTTCTGTACTCTTGATGTTCACAGATCCTAGCAGTATTTGCCCTTCATACAACTGCTCCTAATAGTGGGAAAACGTTTTCTGTGCACAGTACAGAGCATTGGATCCCCACTCCGTTGTACCATCTTCTCAGCATTCACCCCAGATTCCTTGTGCCTCTTGTCAGTGTTTGTTCCCGGTCATGTTAGTATGGTAAAGGTCCATTTTTCTATTTCATTTCAAGGGTAAGCCTTGTCCCAATGGGACCTATGGTGAGCAGATGGGTCTAAGCAGTGTTGCTGAATGCTTGCCCTGTCCCATGGGGAAGTACTGCTACAGAGATGGAACTGAGCCTCCAGGAATTCCCTACCCTGTAAGTAGAGCCCAGGCCCTCCTGATGTTTTTCTTCTCCAAAGGCTACAACTGTAAAAGGAGAGAGCTTAATGCGTGGTTTTTGTCTTTACTTAACCTTCTGCCTGTCAAAGCAGGCTATGAAAGGGGGGACAGAGATCGGGAGCCGATGCTGCTCTGTATCTAATGAGTTTGGGGATCTTTCAGGGTGATTGTTTTGTCTCTAGAAAGAATGAACTCTTCCAATATTAATAGCTGTTAAAAAAGAAAGCTCTTCTCTGCCACATGGGTGAATCTGTGCTTTCATTTAGGAGCAAGAGGGTAACTCTTATCCCAGTTCCAGCCCTTTTTCCAAGTGTGGAAGAGTAGCATCTTCCCCACAGTTGTATACACAACATGTGGGGCTTGTCTCAATGACAAGCTTTTACCTTCCAAAACCCTCACCTAGAGTAATGATCCTACATGGTCAGAGTTTTACTGATAAGACTGTGAATTCCTCCCTCCCCTTCTTTTCCGCCCCATTTTCCTGCAGTAAAAGATGGCAGGTTGTTCAAATTATAGATTAAGCTTGGTTCTTTTGGAGTTGAATCTGACGAGGTTCCCCTTCCCCTCTCAAAAGAAGACAGCCAAGCCATGCCTGAGTGTGTATTCTGCTTTCCAGACAGGGGATTGCCCACCTGGCTATCACTGCCCTCCAGGGACTGGATTCCCTTTCTCCTTCCCCTGCATGCCAGGCTTCTTCTGGGATAATTCCAGCACAGAGAGTGAAGACCCTTGCACACCGTGTCCACCTGGGTACTACTGTGACTCTCCTGCCATGCCAGAGCCCAAAGCTTGCCCAGCAGTGAGTTGTTCTTTCTTAGTTACCTCATGGAAGAAGATGGCATGTGGGGGTCTAATAGAAGAGCTTTGAGTGCTGTATTAAGCTGACTTTGATTTGCAGGGCTTTTACTGTGTGGAAGGCAGCTCTAAACCTGAACCCTGCCCTGAGGGGACGTACAGTAGCAAGAAGTGGCTATCTGGACCCTTGAAGTGCAGCCCATGTGCCCGTGGGCTCTACTGTGCTGCTCCAGGACAGACTGGGCCAAGTGGTCCCTGTAAGGCTGGATTCTACTGCCAGGGCAGAGCCCTCACTCCAGTAAGTCTCGTGGCAAGTTCTTCTCCTCCCGACCCAATTGTGCTCCAACGTGGGGGCTCTTCCTCCACTGTGGTGCTTTTTATTAAGTCGGTGACTTCAAGAGTCACAATTCTGTGCTGCTCACATAGGGTCATAGAATCAGCAAAGTTGGAAAAGACCTTTAAGATCAGATCCCCATGTTGGTGGCATGAGGACCACTTGCTGCCCTCAAAGGGAGTGTAGCCACATCATATCTGTCCCTCTCAACACCAACGTCCCCTTAACTAGAACCGAAAGTTCAGTGGATGTGAATTCCAGGATTGCTGCTGTGAAAACACCCATATTTATTCTTGTTGTGTTTACTGCATTTCCCTTACGTAGGTATTGTCTGTGCTCTGCACAACAGAAGATGTCCCAGTTTTCCTGTCTTGTCTTGGGCCCAAACCAGGATGATGGCTGTAAACACCTGAAGCCTGGTTACTCTTTGTTTTGAATGATGCCTTTCCCAATTCCAGCTGCCCACAGACGGTGTGACAGGAGACGTGTGTCCTGCTGGGGCTTACTGCCCCCCCGGCTGTCCCTCACCCATCCCCTGTCCTGCAGGGACTTACAGCAACCTCAGTGGGTTGAGAAGCCTCCGGGAGTGCTTGGACTGCCCACCTGGGTGAGTGTCCTTTCCAGAGAATATGGCTCAGCCCTGTCCCATTGCAAAGGGATTGTTCAGCCTTCAGCTTAGTCGCTCCAACCGCCCATCCTTACCTTACAGAGCAGCCCCCCGTGTTCCACAGCTCTGTTGCCGTGTGCTGCCTGAGTTCTCCTTGTGACAGCAGATTTACAACAAGGGATTTAAATCGGCTGAGCTGTCCTCAGCTTCTACTGCTCACTCACTCTCTCAAGGCCCCTGTCATCAACTAATGTTATATTAGCAGCAGGTTCACCACCCTGTTGTATTCCTTTTAATGACACCAAAATGATACCTCTGATTCTGAAGGCAAAGGAATGGATTGTGGTGGCTTTCCACTCTCTCCATGTGTGTGCACTGAGTACGTGCAGCTTAAGGCCAGTGAGGGACAGTGACTTTCGGGTGCTGTAGGTCTTCATGAGGTGCAATTCAGAGCCCTGAGAGAATTCCAATTCAAAGAAGTATATTTTCTTCCTTAGCTCTGTTTTCCCAGGAGAGGTAGGCAGGAAAACTGAGCAGGAGACTGCTCCGGAATTCCTGTTCCGTGCAGAAGCTGGAGGCTATGTCATCAGAGTGGCTTTCATAAGTATTTTTAGCCCAGGCCTGCAGAGCAGGTTCGAAGAAAACCAACATTTGGGTGTTTGTATGGCTTTAGTCAGAAGTAGATGCAGATGCTGCTCCCTGCTTGTAGAGGGGAGGATTCTTCCCAGGATACAGCTAATGAATCTGAGAGGTTATGGTCCTTAAAAAACGTGTGAGAAGTGACACATAGCCTCTATAACTCCCTTTCAAGGTCTGTAAGCAAACAAGAAACAGGTCTCCAAGATTCCAGGTGGACAACAGGGATATTTTTGTACTGAGACTGTGTTACCCAGTGACAAATGGAACTCTTGTACCCAAGGTGTCTGTTTTTCCCCACATAGCCTGTATTGTGATGGGACATATAACCAAGCTCCCTCAGGACCCTGTGAAGCCGGCTACTTTTGCACAGGAGGTGCCAAAAGTGCTCTTCAGCAAGTGGTGATGGAAGGGCATTATTCCTTACCAGGAGCTTTCAAGCCAGAGCCGTGTCCTCTTGGCAGCTTCCAGCCTGTAAGTCTGTTAGTATACACTGTGTAATGTACTTGGGGGGGGGGGGGGCACCAGAGCCCTTGGAAACTGTCCAGTGTGGGAATAGAAACTCAGGAGGTTGTAAGTGGTCATCTTAAGAAAAGTGGACTTGGGTTTTCTCCTACATTGGGAAATCACCACCTCCTTTGCTTTTACCCTGCAACAGAAGAACCCTGTGCAGAACTGAAAACGTTTGGGTCAGAACATTAGGTCCATCAGTCCAGCACTGTTGTCTATAGCTCATTTGGCAGTTTCTCTTTAGTTTTCTTGCATAGTTTCTCTTTAGTTTTCTTGCATAGTGCAAATGTAAGTGGCTGAGGAGGCTTCAGACCTAGCACAGGTGGGTTTACGTGTGCCTGTGCATACTAATACGACTCTGTTAGATCAGGGCTGTGCTTACCACTGCTTTAGTGGTGGAAGGTGCTCTTCCGATCCCATAGATCTGTTGCATTTGGACTGCAGTTCATTTGCTTCAAGGTGCTTATTCTGTAATAGGGAGTTGGGAGAGTGTGCAGAGCTCACTGATTCACGTGGCAAGCAGCAATACCCCACATCTGCCAAGTGCTTTCTGTGTCCCCTCTTTAGGCTCGTGCTCAGGCTCTTTGTAGGGACTGTCCAGAGGGTACATTCTGCAGTGAGCCAGGCCTGGCTGCACCCCGGGATTGTCCCAAAGGCCATTTCTGCTTGGCTGGAAGTCCTTTCCCTCTCCCATGTCCAGTGGTAAGAGTCGAATGTGAACTTGGGTTTCAAGCAGTGCTTTTCAGCAGGCTCCCAGCCCCTTGGCAGAGGACATTCACTGGTTCTCTCTGTGCAGGGAACCTACAGTGGTGTAGTCAGGGCAGGTTCTTGCAAGCCCTGCCCAGCAGGCATGTACTGCAGCAGGGCTGCTCTGACTGAGCCAGAAGGACGTTGTCAGCCCGGGTATTACTGCCTCCAAGGTTCCAGCACCTCCTCACCCGTAAGTACTGAATATCTCACATTGCTTCACGCCTTTTGGCACTACAAAAGCTTTTATAAACCACATTAAGGAAATTTTCCTTGCTTCAGATGGGGCTGCCAGCTGGAGATCTCTGCCCACAAGGACATTATTGCCCTGCTGGCACAGCCCACCCAAAAGAGATGCCATGTCCTGCTGGCACCTGGAATGCACAGAGAGGAGCCCAGGATGCCACTTGGTGCCTGCCTTGTGCCCCTGGGTTTTTCTGCAGCATGTCTGGCCAAGCTGCTCCTGAGGGGCTCTGTGCACGAGGTGAGACAAAGCCAGAACTCCTTTAGCTTCTTAAAAATTCACTCGGTTCTGGATCAGAGGCAGGACTCCAATGTTCTCTGCTTTAAGGCTATTACTGCACAGGAAGGACGAAGACTGCAAAGCCAGAGGATGGCATCACTGGAGATCTCTGTCCTCGAGGACATTTCTGCCCTGCAGGCTCAGCAGCCCCTTCTCCCTGCCCCAGTGGGGAATACAGTAATGCAACAGGTCAGGAAGTGGAGCTTTGCGACTTGTCTGTGACCTGGGGGATGTAGACAACACCAACTGTGTTACTTGTCTGGATCCAAGAATGTCCTGAGAGCCGCTGGCCATTAGCAGCATTCAGTATAGGGGGGGAGTAAAGAAAGGGGTCGGAGGGGGTGTTGTTTTTTCCCTCGTGCCACATGGGGAATGTGTTTCGCCCTGGCAGACAGTTCATGTGTGAGGACTGGAGCAGTGGGTGCACAGATAGCTGGTAAGCGGTTCCCTGGCTTTCCTTGCTGTTCTGCCTATGGTGAGATGGGCAGGTTACTGGCACTCCGGGGCTGGTGGAGCTAAGAAGCTGAATCAGACTCTCCTGGTTTGTGTTTGAAGGGCAGTTAGAGCAGGAGGGCTTACAGAATGACTTCATTTCCATTCCTGCTTCCTAAGGCAGAGGGAAGTTGGTGGTTTTCCAAAACCACCACACCTGGTGGTTTTCTTCCACTTCATTACTTGGTTCCTTTTAATTCCTCTCTTCCCTTTGCAGGTCAAGACAAATGCTTCCCTTGCCCCGCTGGCTTCCACTGCTCAAATGGACTGCGCCGTCGCTGTCCTCCTGGCTTCTATTGCCCTCAGAACACTGGAAACAGCTTGTATCCCTGTCCCCCTGGGACCTACAACCCCTCCTATGGACTCAGCCAGGCTGAGGGGTGTCAGCACTGCCCTGCAGGTGAGGAAATCACTCTGTCAGTCTAGAGCAGTGTCTAAGAGGCTGATATCTCTGCATATCCCTTTTCCTATGCCACTGATGCATGTTTCACCTCTAGGGAATTCAAACACCAAAATAGAGTCCAGGAGGTTTCTTATCCCACTGACAGCGTCCGCAGTGAGCCACAGGTTTCCCTGAGGCTCTGCAGAAGGCTGGGTTACACTCTGGGTTTCCCAGAGGAGCATGATCTGGGTTGGGGTTGGTTCTGTCCTGTTGTGCTGATGCTGAAGGACTGGCTCTCTGTCTTCCCTTTTGCCTCCCGATGAGTGTATGCAGCACAGCAGCAATCCTGGTTTTTCTCCCTGTTTACCCATACTTGATGCTACTTTCCCTCTGTGGTCTTCCAGGGATGTTCTGTGGAGAATGGGGATTATCCTCTCCAAGTGGTCCGTGTTGGCCAGGATTCTTCTGCAGAGCAGGTATTGAATTTAGAGCTCACAGGGCAAAAAGAGAAGTGAAAAGGAATTCCCTTTAGGAATCAGGTTTTGTACCTTCTCTATGCAATCTCTCCCAGGTTTTTATTGCAGACAGTGCCAGGATGGTCCTGAGGAATAAAGCAATGTGATAAGGTTATCATCAGCCTCATCAGCCTAGTTTCTGTAGTTGGATACCTGCTATCTGAGCCTACTTGAAGGACTTGAGGGAAAACTACAAGAAGTAGACTCAAAGAAGTCATTCCCTTAGGGATTTGACTGTTGTGAGCAAGTTTCCTGGCAGCTTGCAGCTGGTGTTTGCATAGAATAAGGGCTTGGATTTGTAGGGACAAAGGGCTACAGATAGGAAGATGGTGGCAATGTCGTTCAGTTCCCCTGCACCATATTCAGCAGCACTGAATGTTCTCTGTGCTGCATGCTGTAACCGTGCTGCTGAGGATTAGTGCTTGAGACCTCTCATGGAGCCACACGTCCTGAGTTTGGGTGATTTCATGAGGATCCTGACATTTACTTTGCTTCTAAGTTCTTCTGTGCTTGGAACTATTAAGAAAAGTCTGAGACGAGAGCTGAAACCCGCACAAATACAAATTTGCTGGAGGCCTGGCTCTCTGGTTGGGACTGGTTTGGGCAGCTCATCCCTTCATTGGGTTCTCTTTCAGGTCAAGCGCAGAAGGCAGTCAGCTCTGCTGTGATCAGCATTCAGATCCATGCTTTGTGATGTGGATGGCAGGCTCTATAGATGCTCTTACTATTCCCATAAGACTTAAATAGCTTCTGTACATACTGGCCCTTCAACAAACAGATGACTGGGTTTAGCATGGGAGGTGGGCATTTGGGGTCACTTTCAGGCCTGGTGGCCGCAGGATGAGTTTATTCTGTTCTGGGTATGTTTTCCTGGCTATACACTGGAGAGTGATTATACACACCAGGGAGGAATTTTGTGAGCTACAGTTACAGCTGTATAGGGGTTTGCATGCAATTGTATCATGTGTGGTCATTGTCTCCTTCTTCCCTGACATCTCAGCTTTTAGAAGAGTAGGTCTGTGGTGGACTAAGCCATCCAAATGGCTCCATTCCCCCCTGGTACTTGCTGTTAGTTATTCCATTCCTACAGGTTGGCCTAAGTAACAATCAGCTGCTCTCTTCTTTCAGCTGGGGAAATGTTTCTTTAGGCAGGAATAGCCGCCCATGTCATTCAGGACACCTTTGGTTTACCTTCCTCACGTAGGAGCGAGTGTCCCAGACCCTAATGGAGCCACAAACACGAGCACTGGTGGTCCATGTCCCCCTGGCCACTTCTGCCCAGCTGGCACAAGCATTCCCCAGCAATGCCCTGTGGGCACTTATTCTGACAGGTAAGTAGGCTTCTTGGTTCTGCTGATGCTCATTGGTGTTATCCTTTTCTTTTTGGTTTCTCCCTTAGTCCTTTGAGCAGCATAGTACAACTCAGCAAGGCTCATTAGACACATATTTGCATTGATCCTAAAAGCCTCATGAGTGCTTTCACTTGTCCAGAGCCGTAGGTACCAGTGGTCTCCTGCTGAACTTGTGCTGCTGCCAACAGAAAACCTGCTTGTGTCCCTCACCAGGCTCTACAACAGGCAGGACTCCAGCTGCACAGTGTGTCCATCTGGCTATTACTGCAGCTCTGCTGGCCTCACAGCACCCTCCGGACCCTGCTTCGCTGGCTACTACTGCTTGAGTGGAGCTTCCTCACCATCACCACGTGGTGAGCTGCCCTGGGTGAACATTGGTGTCTTCATCTGTGTGTGTCCAATGATCAGGGGCTTTAGCACAAGGCAGTTCCTGTTGTGATTGTAATGGACGTAGGCTGATTGCTCCTTGTCTCAGAAATAACAATTTCCAGGGAAGAGTTACAAATCTCTTATAGTCAATTCCATGTTGTCCAGAATTCCCGGTAGATGCGAAGCAGAGTGTTTAGGAAGCTGATCTGTTAAATGTGATTTGTTGTGGCTTCGCCTGTGAAGCAAGGAGGGAAGAGACATGGTAACCCCCCATTAAACAATTCCAAAGCTGGGATACTGTGGTCATTCTAGTCACTGTGTTGATCTGTCTTCTGGGATCCCAGAGAAGACAACATGGGTTGCCCAGGAAAGCTGTGAATGCTCCATCCCTGGCAGTGTTCAAGGCCGGGTTGGACAGAGCCTTGGGTGCCATGGTTTACTGGGAGGTGTCCCTGCCCATGGCAGGGGGTTGGAACTGGATGAGCTTAAAGTCCTTTCCAACCCGAACTCTTCTATGGTTCTATCTTTCTTGGTGGACCTTTGTTAGCATTGTCCCTCCCTCAGCAGCCCCCTTTGTGGGCCATGTTTTTGTGCTTTCTATGCTCTAGGTATGTGGGAGAAAGGAGGTCATTGTCCTGTGAGCCACTTCTGCCCAGAAGGAAGCAGCTTTCCCTTGCCCTGCCTTGCAGGGACTTACAACAACCTCACCAGACAAGCTGCATGCTTCCCCTGTGCTGCAGGCTACTACTGCCCAGAAAACACCACCAGCTACAGTACAAACCCTTGCCCAGCTGGCTTTTACTGCCCCAAAGGTGAGATGGGTCCAGGGGACAAGGCAATCCATGGGCCAAGAAATTGTCTCTGTGGACCAAAGGTTTAAGTATCAGTCTGGTTCTTCACAGAAAGAAACCCCAACCCTGGAAACAGATATGGCTGTTGTTTAAGCATTAAAGGCAAACCAAACAGCACTTTCTGCTTGGCCATGAAGGGCAAGCTGTGCACTGTGAAGGTCAGCAGTGACATAAACTGGCAAAGATGACCTCGAACCATAGGATGCCACATGAAGTGATGCAGCAGGATTGGTAGCCAAGATAGTAGTTATAGTCCATAAAGGCTATTTGCTCTTTTTATTCCAAAGGAACCAGGTTTGCTACTGAGTTCCCCTGTCCGCGGGGCTACTATAACCCTGATCCCATGACACAGAGCTTGGATAGCTGCTTGCCCTGTCCTCCTGGGTACTACTGTGGGAAGGAGAACTTGACAGCTGCCTCAGGCATGTGTGATGCAGGTGAGACTGGATCTGTGCGGCTCTTGCATTGCCCAGCACTTGGGGACAGCATAGTTGCGGGGGCTGATGCTTGTGTCCTGCAGCAAACCCATCCAGGATGGGTTATTCGTGAGAATTCCTGGGGCTCTGTTGTTGCTAGAGCTTCTCGGTCGTGTTTTTTGTTCTCAGGTTGGTTTTGCATCTCAGCTGCTTGGACCTCACGGCCTTTTGATCTGGATAACTACACCAATGCCAACTGCCTCTGCCCAGCCACTGCCACTGGAGGGAAGTGCACAGCTGGTTTCTATTGCCCCAGAGGAAGCCCAGAGCCACTTCCCTGTCCTCCAGGGTTTTACTGCAATGCCTCAGGTTTGTGTGTTTGGAGAACAGGAGTGATCTGGTTTGAAGGGAGTTAAAATAAAGGCATTGTGTGGGCAGGGAAACGTTTGTTGTTACTAGAGGACCCTGAGGCTAGTTTTGTTTCTGGGTAGGAAACCTGGTTTTGCCCAGAATTTGCCTTGTGTCTTCAAGTGAGTCCCTGCCTCCATGGCCATCTTCAGAGGACCAGTGGGAACACAGGTCACTATAGGTTCATAGACATGGAGTATCAGGGTCTCCTGTCAGAATTCCCTGTATTCTGTGCACCTGCAGAGCCTGCAGATGCTGGGATACAGGCAAAATGCTGCTTCATTTTCTCCTGCTCCTTTTCTGTCCTTTCTGTATTCCTTCCATGTGTTAAACAGGAGCTGATTTTATCCTGGTATTTCTGTGGAGCTGTGATGGTGCTTGTGAGATGCCTTTGTTGTCTTCCAGAGGGATGCTTCGAGTGGTTGTTTTTCCTGCTTTCCTTCCTTTGCCTTAGTGCTTTGAGTGCCATTATCCCCTCTGTCTTCCAGGTCTGTCTGTGCCCAATGGGGAATGTACTGCTGGCTTTTACTGTAAAGCTGGAGCAACAATCCCTAACCCATCAGATGGTGTGACTGGGAATATCTGCCCTGGGGGCACTTACTGCAGTAGGTATCCAGCATCCATCAGAACTAAAAATTTCATGGCACATAATGTCTGAAACACAGAAAATTTCCTGTCATGCAACATATGAAACACTGGGGGTGATTTTGGGAGGGTAGTGGCCAACTTGCTTGGGGCTAAAGACTGATTCTTCCTCTGGTTTCCCCCTTGGCCTGTTCTTTGAAAGTGTGGAGTGACAGATTTGTCTCAGCACCTAAACTCTTCCATCTTTGGATTGTAATCAGCTGCACCTCATTTTTCCCTTGTAAAATGAAGCTGCTAATGTCAGTCCTCTCCTGTGCAGCAGTGTTTGAGCTATGCCTGAAAAATGTGGCTTCATTGATCCTGTTTCCATGCTGCTGCATGTTCCTCCAAGCCCTGAACGCAGCAGCGACCTCCTTCATCTTTCACTGCTCATTCCTCTCTGTGTTGCTTCTGTTCTCGCAGCTGCAGCATCAGCAGTACCCAAGCTCTGCCCTGCTGGCACCTTTTCCAGCCTCCAGGGAAGGAGAATGCTTTCTGAGTGCCAGCCTTGCCCCTCTGGCTTCTATTGTGAGGAACCTGGCCTCACTGCTCCGACCGGAGAGTGCTGGGAAGGTAAGTCATGGATAAGCAGATTGAGAATCTCTGGGCACGTGCTCAAAGGAAAGTGTGTTTGTGTGCATCGGACAGGTTCAAGTGAATGCATGAGTCAGTGGTTTAGAGAGGAAAAGCCATTCCCCAGCTCGGAGATCTGCCAGAAGTCAAGAAGGTGCTGTAGGCTGGGCAGGCATCCGGAAAACAGGAGTGCTGTTTTCATCGTATCCAATTGGGGTTCCATGCATCATACAGGAGATGACTGCTTTCTGTTGACTCCTGTGCCTTCCTGCGGGTGCAAGTTTAGAGACTTGCTGCCTCTCTTGGTGGTTTCCCTCTCTTGACTTGGAGAAGAGCAAGTTCTGGCTTTGTGTGAAAAGGCCACTAGAGGTTAAAGCAATTCAGATATATGTGCCTGGGAGAACCTGTTCTCTGCTAATGAGCAGCACCTCGATAGCTACTATCTGCTAGTAACCATCTCATAATGTAGCTTTCTTTCCTCTGCAGGCTATTATTGCGACAACCAGCAGGGGCCAGTTATTGATTTCACCCTTTACCCATGCCCACGAGGGTTTTACTGCCCAGCAGGAACAAGCAGCAGCACTCAGTACAGCTGCCCTGTGGGAACCTTTGGACCAAGGCAAAAGCTGAAAGCAATCACAGAATGCCATATGTGCCCACCAGGAAAATACTGTGAATTCTCTGGGCTTGCTGCCCCAACAGGTATATTGTGGCTCTCCTGAGTATATTCAGTGTTAGAGTCATGGCAGGGGCTGATGGACTGGTGTTAGGAATCTAGGGTGCTGATCTCGGCTTGGGTGAACTATCCCATTTGCTTGTCAAGACCTTCCTGATATCTTTTAATAGATGCATGTATTTTGTATTAGTTATTCTGTTTTCTAGGAGATTGTGCTGAGGGGTTTTGGTGCAAAGGTGGTGCCCGAATAAGGACCCCCCAGGATGGAGAATCAGGACTGCCTTGTCCTCCTGGTCACTATTGTCCTGAAGGTAGAGTGCTTTGCTATAGGAGAGCTGTTCATCACTCACAGAAAGC
>JAOEHX010059613.1:0-12482 GCA_025448015.1 Bolborhynchus lineola
AGAGTACAATAAAATGTTAAACATGAATGTAAACACAAGTA
This sequence comes from Bolborhynchus lineola, assembly GCA_025448015.1. Taxonomy (NCBI): domain Eukaryota; kingdom Metazoa; phylum Chordata; class Aves; order Psittaciformes; family Psittacidae; genus Bolborhynchus; species Bolborhynchus lineola. The sequence continues at coordinate 42 of JAOEHX010059613.1, forward strand.
GGTATAATGCATGATCTAATATAACTTGTTCATTTCTTCTCATCAAATATCCTGACTAGGACTGCAATCTTTTACATTATTTCTGAAGTAATTATAGGAATTTACTTTCAGTGTAGGAAAAACCCAAAATGCATGAAAATTGTTTCTTTCTTCATGCAAATTCTTGTATGAGATTTTCAAGGAATGTGTATTTAGATGTTTCAAGTAGTGCATATTTGGTTATATAGACCCTCATTATCTTTAAAAACACCCTGTGATCTCCAGACGTTTGAAACAAGAAACAGACACTTCAGTACATGTAGTGTTAGTGATGTCTTCCGTAAGAGAAAATATTATTCACATTGGTTGTTTCTGCATATTCCTTCATTTTCTTTAAATGATGGTTGTCCACAGCAGCCAAAAAATAACTGGAGTCCACATGCAGTAATATGCTTTTAGGTGGGCTTTTATTATTTAATTTTAATTTAAATTTATATTTTTAGTTTTAGTTTTTTCACAAAACCCTGAAATTAGTTGCAACACTTTTGTCATAATATGCTAGAAACTCAGATGAGGCTCACAACAGGTGCACTGCTTGCTTTCTTTTAGGGACACTTTCTCATTTTCCTGTTGGCACTTTTCCCGCTTGCAGAAACCCATGATCAGATGGATAGTGTGTTTCTGCAACACATTTAAATATTGCTGTTGGTTAAATTCCTGATGGGAATGTGAACTTCTGGCTTCGTGACCTGAACCTGTATGATGTAAGGCAGAAAACTCTACTTTGCTGTAATGGTATAATGACTGCTTTTAAAATCACTAGCCAATGAGTCTTCTTTGCTTTCAGTGGTGGTACATAAATATATTTTCATAAAAGCAAATTTTCCTCCTCTTTGAAACTCATTTTGTGCACTCTCCCTAATAAAGCACTTTTGATGGTTATTCATTGTCATAATATTTTATAAAGGATTTATTAAGCTAAGAGGCTTGTAATAGATATCTCAAAGAAATACAGAGTACTGCAAGTTTTCAGCCCAATTTTATTATCATAATGATACAAAGAAGCTAGCAAAGCAGGGTTGCAGTTACTTGTAAATCTTCTCTATTTTTCCTCTTTCCACCAAAAATCCTTCAAGTCTTAGTTTTGGTGGGTTTTCTTTCATTTCCTCAGTCAGTACATTGTTCTCTCTGTCCTTGAACAGCCATCACTTGAAACAAGAAGACATGTCCTCCCAAGATAGCCACAATTAAGACAATACTTTTCTGAAATTATTTATGCTGTATTATTTGTAATACTTTTCTGAAATTATTTGTGCTATATTATTCCCTTTTTTTAAAGGATAAAAATACATATAATTTCTATAGCATCTACCAGGAAATTATATCATCTAGGAAGCTAAAAGTAGCCTGGATCAGTGACTAATTTAATAATTTTTTCAGCTCATTTTTCCATCTTGTTTTTCATGTTGCAGTTTTGATACTGTCTTGGAGCAGTAAAGAAAAGGAATTTTATTTAGTCAAGGAAATATTCTATAGAGGATGTTCCAAAGAGAATCTTTTTGTTCAACTTTTTCCTTAATTTTTGCAGGATATTTTTAGAAGAAGATTTAAGAAGAATGATGCCTAATTATGTACAAATAAAGCAGAAAAATTAAAGAATTGCTCTCAATTTTATTTTTTTTTTAATCTTAGATTTCAGGTTTTGTTGTCTGCTTAAAGAGTACATTGTTAATGCTAAACATAGTGCAATTCCCTTTTGCTTGGGGTTACCAGGATATGCTGATTTAAACTTGTTTTTCAAAGACTCTGGCTTTACATAGTTGCTCATTTTTCTAGAGGTAGCTGGAAGCAGAAGATATTCCAAATACAGAATAATGAGATGAAATTATCTTTTAAAGACAATTTAAAGTTATTAAGAGCTGTCTGAATCTGTTGCACTAAACTAAGGGGCATTGGAGGTAAATGGCAAAAAGTGCTTTTCTTGAAAGTATATATAATATGTACACTAAATTGTGTAGCTTAGACTTTGAACAATGACTTGATCCTTAGTCATTCCTTTTTCCCAAGCAGCCAAACAATAGCTGAAGGAGTGAGTGACACATTGCTTCTGTTAGGATGATGACATAAATTATCAGATAAGATTGCTGGTTCTGACCTCTTTTCTTACACTCATAGAATCATGGAATGGTTTGGTTTGGAAGGGACCTTAAAGATCATGCAGTTCCAACCTCCCTGCCGTGGGCAGGGACACCTTCAACTAGACCAGGTTTTTCAAAGCCCCGTTCAACCTGGCCTTGAACGCCTCCAGGGATGGGACATCTACAACTTCTCTGGGCAACCTGTGCCAATGCCTCATCATCCTCATTGTGAAGAATTTTTTCCTAATGTCTAATCTAAATCTCCCTCCTGTCAGTTTAAAGCCCTTGTCCTGTTACTACATGCCCTTAGAAAAGGTCCTTCTCAAGAATTCTTGTAAGCCCCTTCAGGCACTAGAAGCTGGTCTAAGGCCTCCCCAGAGCCTTCTCCAGGCAGAATAAGCTCAGCCCTCTCAGCCCCTCTTCATGGGAGAGATGCTTCAGCCCTCTGATTGTCTTTGTAGCCTCCCCTGGACTCGAGCAGGTCTACGTCCCTCTTGTTTTGTGGCCACATGGCTGAATGCAGTACTCCAGTATGTGAAACAATTCCCTGCTTGTGCAATACTGCTTGGAAGGTTCCAACAAATTATTCACTTACAACTTCTTAGCCTACTTTGCAGACATCTCGTACCCCCAAGAGTTAGTCCTGTCTTTCAAGCCACATGAATTTCCCACCATCTGCTAGCCTTTTGCCCCATCAGATGACGCTGGTAGTCAATCCTCCCCCAGTCTGTCCTCACAGACCCCTGGAATAGCATTCAGGTCAATGTTTCCAATAAGGTAAAATTCCTTGGTCAACAGCTTTTATGTCTTGACCTATCTTTTTGTATAAAAAGACTTGTTTCTTACTGCAGTCTGCAAGAAGAGTGCTTGACATAGTTTGATGTCTGCAGATAATGGGTTTTGATGACTATCATTAATACCTAACAGTACAACTTGTCCTGCAGGGACACTTGGCAGAGTCCCATTGACTACACTGAATTCTGGGGGTATAAAAGCCTGGTCTTCACAGATGAGATTGTGCAAGCAGGGTTCTTTAAATAATACATTTGAAAGTCACACTCAGATGCACTTTAAGTGAATGTCAGACCTGACAATGAGAAAGGCTGCAAATACAAAATGGAGCTTTAGAAATCAGTTTGGCTTTTGTAGCAAACACACATTCTGTCAAAAACAACTTACTTACAGAAATTCTTAGAACAGGGCCAAGCACAAGTCCATTTGTTTTGGTAATAAAGAACAGGCCTGAATTATTTTTCTGAGATCAAGGTTGATGGGAGGACAAAAGCTGTATAGCTGTCACTGTGAAAAAGGATACAAGGAGGAGGTAATGAATAGAAACCACCATAAAGACTTGATCTGAAGTTTATGATGGCAATGGGTTAATTATCTTTTGACTTAATTTACAGTTGAAAAAGAAAACACTGGAAGTGACTGTCTGGGATTATGATAGGTTCTCCTCGAATGACTTCCTTGGTGAAGTAAGTAGCTTATTTCCTTCTCTCTACCCCTGACTAGTTAGAAAGCTGATTAACTACATGCTATGGTGTTTAGAGACTGTTCTCTTCCAACATATGGTATATATGCTAAATGAAACATATTTTACATCACAGTTTTACTGCTGACTTCATAACAAATTATCATGATTGCTTTCATATGATTCTATGATTCACATATGAAAGATGCCATTCTTTTATCTCAAAAAACTGTGGACAAGTTTATTAAGGCCTTGGCAAAATGTAACTTCACTGAAAATTAAGATTTTTTTTTTTAGCCTGAGAGAGTAACAGCCTTTACAGTTACTGAATGGGGAATTCTTCTTAGGACTGATAAGCCTTGATTTTAACATAACATGGAAAAGCTGAGGAAGTGTCAGTCTCTGTCGAAGATTAAAGAATTACATTTTGACATCACGCCATAATTTAACATATGCACAAGTATCTGCAACTATGAGTAAGTTGACCTTACTGATCAAGGTCTCATTTTTAACTCTACAAGATAATACCGTTAGCGAAGTATGACCGAAGACAAAATCTTGAAATAAGAAATGAGATGAATGATTGTGGAAAGAACGTTCTCTCTTAAAAGCAAATAAACAAACATATGCACATATAATCGCCAGCAATAACTATGATGTCAAAAAAGTAATTAAAAATGTTATCGCAGAAGAGGATTATAATTAGAAACAGAAGCCAAGAAAAATTGATCACTCAGAGAGCAACTCAGACTGTCTCTGCTCATTCTGCATTTGAATTTACAAAGAAGGCAGTCAGTTCAGCTCCAGTTCCTCTTTGTGTGACTACAAAACTGAGCAATCAGTGTCACTATTTGAACAATTACTAAAATAAATGTATAGGAAGCAGCTACATGATTACTTATTTCCTGCATACTGTGTCAGTATTCTTGTTGAGTTCAGCATGTTTGTCCAAATGCAGGGCTTTACTCTATATCTATCACTGACATTTAGAAAATGGATGCTCTGCAGCTGCTTTTACAGAAAGGTTCACACTTTTGCCTTCAAATATTTTTAACCTCTAGAACGTTTTTATTTATTTAATAATTGAGACTTAAATATGAAAACAATTTTTCATATTTTCAAACATTTTTGGATATGGGATATCCAAATTGTGCCCTAAGTACTTACTTGGATAGAGCCAGCACCACTTACATGCACCAAAAGACAAGTGGCACATCCTGCTTCACATCTATGAAATCTGAACCCACTTCTACAAAGCTGAGCCCTCAGCCTATACTGCCTATTGGGAACATTGTCAGTCATACTGTCTTCCAAGTCATTCCCAAAGCTATGACCAAAAACTGTAACAGGAAGCATGCTAAATAGTTTTTGTGTTCAGATTAAGTATAGACCTAACCAGAAAGACCAGGCCAGGTCATATACAACGTGCGCAGCTGAAAGAAAAAAGGCTTTTAACCTTATAGAAACAGTTGTGAAGAGACTTCCCCATTCCTAAAATTGAAGACAGTTTTTTTCATATAAGGTCTTGCAATAAGCATTGTTCCTTGAAATAATTGCACACTTTATTTGTCTAGCAATTTTAAAACTTTCCTACTTGACACTAGCTTTAATCCTCTCACCTCAGCCAAATGCAGGGCTGGTTTTGTCCTTCCCTTCATTAAAGACTGTTATGACTCCTTAGTCCTTTACATCACTTGGTCCCCTTAGCTATAAGACCATTAAGGGAGGAAGGGTCTCTACTGGTCTCATTGCTCATTATTTTTATTTTTCTTTTCTTAAAGAAATTTCACAGAACTCCTGCTAACAATGCATGTGACCTAGAGCGGATTTTAGCTACAGCATTAGGGCTTTTTTAGCCAAATTTTGTTTCATTTTCTCATTGCCGTTGCATCTTTCCTTTTTTACCAGTGAAGTTTCAAGGCCTGAATGGCTTCCTGAATTCTATTATTTTAGTGAAGTGCAGAGGTATCCCTATTGTTTACTTTTTGCTACAAATTCTCAATGTGTGGATTTTTTAAAGAATTAGAAAGTACAGAAGGGAGAAAACAATGCTGCTTCTCTTAGAATATGTTTATACAGAGGCTAAATAACCAGATGTCTTTTTAGTCTATCCCTCAAGCTAGTGTTTGCAAGCTACCCTTTTAACTATCTATCCATCTCAGTATAGAGCTATGTCTAAACTTGTAATCCTTACAGAGGTCTTGCTGAGAAGTTGTATTTGTTCAGACGTATCGATATACTAGCAAATGTGGGTTTGGGATCAGGGTCACAGCTGGTTTATATGAGGTGAGGTCAGAGCATAGGCAGAGGGTCCTGGATCTGTTAGCATACAGCCTTATACCCTTATTTTTTTATATTTGATTGCATGGTCTGGTAACGCAACTGTAGACTCTTCTGCTGTACACAATCATTATGAGATCAGATACAGGCCATATATTACACTTTGATTTATTTGTAGGTATTGATCGAATTATCCAGTGTCTCTCAGCTCGACAACACTCCTCGGTGGTACCCTCTGAAGGAACAGAGTGAAAACATTGATCATGGGAAATCTCATTCTGGACAGAGTAGCCAGCAATCTCCCAAACCATCTGTCATCAAAAGCAGAAGTCATGGAATCTTCCCGGACCCTTCCAAGGGTAGGAATGTCTTGATGCACCTCTCATGAAATGTTTTCCCAGATGATGGGAAAACCTTTGCTATGTGTAAGTTATAATAGACAAATAAAGTTACTGCTGTGAAGTTTGTATACACTTTTATTAAAAACATTTATCTCTGTGATTAATTCATTGGACCCAAGGATTAATTTGCCTTCATCTGCGCTAACCAGTTCACTGAGTAACTGTGTCCTTAAAAAAGCATCTTATAAGTGATATGTGTTTTGCACAACTACGATAGATTCTGTGCCACTTTCATTTTTCTGGTAGCCTTGGCCAAATTCAATACATCTTTAGCTTTCTATTTTTTTTATGTTCCTTAGATATTCTATGGCATTATATCTTCTGGAAGTGCTACATTAATATTTTATAGTATAACAATTATGCTATAATAATGCATATGCATTTCCAGTCAATGATAATGGGCTGTAGCATACCTCAGTTGTATTGGAAATCGGTGGAGCTGATATAGGAGGATTATACTGGTGTTTACAAAAGCAGAATTGATCTCAGTGTTTCCTGCTCCAAGAAATGTATCTTTCCTTTTTTTTTTTTTTTAAATCTAAGTAGTCAATGCCCGGTTGCTCACTCTAAAACACAGTATATATGATATCAAAGCAAAAGCTATCCCAAATAGCACCCAGATAAGAGCTTCAGAGTATTAAGACTCTATTCCATCTTGTATCTATTTCTCTGTGCAATGTTTTGCTTAGGGTTTGTGTCAATATAAGATCTATGTTTAATTAAGAAGTTAGTCAAGAAGTTATTCTAAGTTTGGCTATGGTTTCAATCAGGGCATTCATCAGAATAAAACTGCATGTATTAGCTAAGTATTTGGTACTGGTGTAAGTGGTGCTATTTGGTCTCTACATACTAGAGAAACAGACATTGGAAAACAAATTAGTCTTTAAGCTACCTTGTTACTCCACCAGTGTTAACCAGCACAGGAGGCATAATTCATAGGTGATAGAAAACCAATAGCAAATTGATTATTTCCTGGGCTAGGAAAGAGTGGGTAAGTAGAAAATTGTGCTTCATAAGGGTTTTCTAATCATGATACATCCCAAAACTTTGAATGGCATTCCACAGCTTAACCTTTATTCCTTGTCCTGGAATGCAGCTAGAAAGAAAATGAAATTGTTTGGTTTTAATAAATGCAACAGTTGTTCTTCTTTGTTTTCTTGGTAGACATGCAGGTGCCCACCATTGAGAAATCCCACAGCAGTCCAGGGAGCTCCAAATCTTCCTCTGAAGGACATCTACGCTCTCATGGCCCGTCTCGCAGCCAAAGCAAAACCAGCGTCACTCAAACTCACCTTGAAGACGCTGGGGCAGCCATCGCCGCTGCTGAAGCAGCTGTCCAGCAGCTTCGCCTTCAACCAAGTAAAAGACGCAAATAAATTCCTCAGCATGGCAGCTTAATGTTCATCTGTTGCCTTTTTCCCTGCTGTCCTTCCCTTTTCAGCTATTTTCTTTTCTGTTCCTGGCACACTGTGCTCACTCTGTTCAATGTCTTTCTTTGTGTGCCTGTGTGTGAATACATGTAATTACAATATACTCTCGTACTTAGAACTCTTTTATTTATTTATTTATTTTAATTTATGTAGATTGCAGTGAAACTGGCTGTTTCTCCATCAGTCCCTTCACTCGTGGTTCATGATGTTCCATGGTTGTGCATGACTCACAGAGAATTACATTGTGTGGTGGTGCTTTGATGTCACTTTGATGTCACTACCAATGAAATAATCAAAACCTGCAGAGATGTGGCTGCCAGTTCTTCAAGTTGCACACAAATACTGAGAGCACATTAAAAACAAAACATATCTATAAGTAGTAATCAAGAAGGACAGTACTATATAGAAAAAAGAAGATTTAAAGTTAAAGAAAGAAAAGTTTTTTAACTACATGGTTGAGATTTCTATTTTTGAAACATTACTGTAAATATCTAATTTTTTTTTTAAAGAAAATATAAAGCAACCTTCTAACTATCTCAGATAATAGAGTAGTGATGAATAGAGCAGTGTCCTGGGTTCAGCCAGCAAACAGCAATAGACAAAAACATTAAACACATTAAATACAAAATTGTTAAACACACAAAAGCCATTAACATCAGATTTCAACAGTGTTATCAAGTTAGCAAAGTCAAAGGGAGTAGAGAGCTAAGTCAGATGACATAGTTCAGTTCTTCTAGTAATTTTTGTGTCATGGATTGATTAAAGTCAAGATAGATTGCATCTGACGACTCGAAATAGATTAATAAATTAGAACTTTTCCATTCAAAAAGGTTGCTCTCCAGAATATAATTCAGACCCATATGTGATTGCTAGTTGACAGTTTAGTTGATGGCAAATTAAAACTCTCTTACTGCGGAAACATTGTTTGTCTTCAGGATTTGTTGATATGCCATAAAGTTACCATGGTATAATGCAAAAAAACAGGGGAAAATTATTTCCCTCGTCTTCACCATCATTAATAAAGAAACAGCCAGTTTTAATACTCTTTAATGCTGTGCATGTGGTGTCTCTTTGGTGTTTGAAAACACTACTTACTTAAATACAGAAAAAAAACACTTCTGTTTGCATGAATAACATTTAAGCTGGTTCCATCTGAGGATACATACTCTGGGTTTCCATTTCACCCACACTGCCACAGCAGCACATAAAAGCGGTCAGTCTAATCATGCCAGGAAGCAGCACAGACACAGCATAGCAGGAGTCCTCCCTATTCAAAGAACTCAGTCTGACAATCTGCCTCCACCAGCCAATGACAACAAAGACCAAAGCCAACTAGCCCTCAGGAAAGTGATGTCTGATGGACCAGTCAAGCCTGAAGGAGGTGAGCAGAAAGACATGGTTAAGAAACCAATCACATTCCAAATCCTTCTTGCCATGTCTGCTAATTGGTTGTGATATTTAATTATTTATTTTACCCCTCCATTAAGTGCTGTAAATGTTAATATGAATCAAGAACTCTGCTTGATTTTTCCACATCAGCGCATAAATCCAGAATGAAAAACTGTACTAAGAAACACTGCAAACTAATAAATGTGCACTTCCATTCCACTGAAGGACTTAGACTTCTGTTAAAAATGGTATAGCTTTGCTTGTGTTATTGCCTAATAAAAAGCATGCATCCAAGCTGGTCTGCTTAAACATGATTGAACATTTCTTGTACTGTGACAAAAACTTAATTATACATTTTTGCTTCTGGAATTCTGATTGGGACATTAACAATTTCTTTTTCCCCTGCCAGCATAGTTGTTATGTCAAAAGTCAATAGCATAGATACTTTTTTCAAACTGCCAGTACAAAGGAGTATTGCATGGCTCAATCTCTGGATATCTTTACTACCAGCTTCCTAAAAAACTATTTTTTACATGTAGGCATCTGTACATCAAACCTAAATCATCAATTTGTCCCCTCATCACAAATAAAGAGCCAGAATCCCAATTGGTTCAAATTGGCACTGTTCTTTTGACATCTGGAGTGTTTTGGTTATTTTCATAGAATCTGACAGATTATCCCAATAAACTTACAGACTGGACTCCAAGATTTTCTCTTGTGCTGTAATCACTTCCCAAGCTTTCCTGATTCCTTGAAGGCTTTTCTGTCAACACCATTGCACAGTGTGGGCAGTACAGTCTGGCTGAGAAGGTTGTAGGAGTATGATACCTTGAACAATATACCCTAAAAAGGCAGTGAGTCATTATGCATATGATGTTCAAAGAGCTAATTAAGAAGGGCAAATTCAACAAATAATTTTAAACATTGTGTTTAGAATTAACAAGTTGTTTCTTATGAGAGCCATAACAATTTTCCATAAATATATCTATCTATACACGTGTGTCCACTCACATACATACTGTCAGACTCTGCAGCTCAGCTCCAGAGATTCGGTTCAAGTAGGGGCCAGAGGACAGCATGGTGCTCATTCAGTCATTGCGACTGAAAGACCATCTTATTCCTAGGATGTATACCATAGAAATCAAAATAACTCTTACAATCTTTTGAGGTGTCTTAGCTCTAGAAATTTATCACAAATACTTGCAGTCCTATGATGCCTTTTGGCATAGACAAGCAATGCTTGTGATACATGGTGGAATCAAAGGTCTTATACAGTTGTATGATAAGGAAATAGCTAGGGTGTTGGCTTCAAGTTCCCTTACCAAACTATTATACTTGCTTCTTTACTTTTAAAACTGCAAAAAAGAATAGGTATTGATATGCAATTGACTCAGCAATATTAGAAGCATCATAGAGAGCTGTGGGAATAAGAGTCCACATTAATATCATTAATATATAAGTGAGGTTAGAGATACTATGGAGAGACATAGTACTTTTCTTTATACATCTGACAACAGCTTTCAATTTATGGAGTTTAATGGAATGGAGAGGTGATGAAGGAAGGAGAGGTTTTCCCTGCACCTTAAAAATTCCAAAATTTGTGATTTTTGTGACCAGTGATTAGGGATCATCAGTTTGCAAGACCATTCCTACAGGGATGCTGCATGTTTGTGATAGCCTCCCTCATTACAGCCTACTTTATTTTACTAATTTATTATTTATTTCTTTCTGGAAAAGAACCCCCTATGAACTCATTTTATGGACTGGAACAGTCATCTTGGCTAGGTATTGACTTTTTTTCACTAAGTCCCAAAGCTTGTTATTAAGGAAAACATTGCAGATAATCCACAACATTGTTACAATTTTTTACCATAGTAATTTCTCTGTGAATCTGTCGGAGAACAGCACCTTTTAGAACAACTGTTTGTTTTTTGTCAGCCCAAGCACAAAAGGGTGATGGGAAAAATTCTATGATGTGAGTGGTCATCAGCCCTTCTCTATCTATGAGAATTTTCAGAGTTTCTTCCTTTAGCTTAGTCTCTTTTAATTGAACTGGGACTTAAAAAAACCAAAACAAAACAAGAACCCTCAGTCATTCTTAGAATGCCCCCAAGAAATCTTCTCTGCTTCTGACTCTTAGGATCTCTTCAACTGGATGTACTTTGTCAGTTATTAGTTGTATGTCTGATGAGAAGTAAAAAGAAAATCATAAAGAAACCCACATCCATGCATACATATTATATTTTGTGAATGCAAAGGACTTGCATCAGCTTAAATTTATTGGACTGAACTATTTCTGTATCCATTTTAAACAGTAAAACATGTATTCTAATAAATCTGTTTTGAAACTAAGTTGAAGCTATGACAGAAAACATTGGTCCTTGTTCAGAACCTTTGTAAAATCCAATATTCAACTGTAGCATTTAATTAAAATTAAACCCTGAAGTATAATTTTCTTGTTGCCTGTGAGAGATAAGAGTGTGATTTGCAAAGAAACCAATTGCATAATACACATTCCTATCACATCTCTCAGAAAGGAACAATAACATTTCAGAGCCAAACTTTTGAAGGCAGAACTTACAGGAGATCCAAGCCAGAGGCAGAGAGCAGTGCCTGTGTTTGAGTTAATTTGATTTTATTGTTGTGAAAAATAAGAATAATTGACAATTATACGTTCCCATAAAATTAAGCACATTGCTTTCAACATAAATCTGTGTATTAGAGTTTATACACCACGAGTCAGTTCTAGAGACAGTGTAAATCAGTCCACCTCCATTTAAGTCAGTAATTTCTTGAACGGAAGGATCTTTCCACTATACGCAATTTTCATAGTAGGTCACTTATGTTCAAAATAAATTTAGTGTTTTTCTGATATGTGAGCAGTTAGAGATATTCCAAAGATAATTGTCAGTTCTCTGGATATATCCGTATAAAACAATAGGTGCATTTGCAATATGATGAAGTTTGACCATGACAAGTGCAAGGTGCTACACCTGGTTTGGAGCAATCTCAGGCACAGCTACAGGTTGGACAGAGAAGAGATTCAGAGCAGCCTTGAGGAGGAGGACTTGAGGGTGTTGGTCGATGGAAAAAATGAACATGAGCTGGCAGTGTACTCTTGCATCCCAAAAACCCAACCACATCCTTGGCTGCATCAAAAGGAGTGTGACCAGCAGGTTGAGGGAGGTGATCCTGCCCTCTACTCTGCTCTCGTGAGACCTCACTTGGAGTACTGTGTGCAGTTCTGGTGTCCTCAACATAAAAAGGACGTGGAACTGTTGGAACAAGTCCAGAAGAGGGCCACGAGGATGATCAGGGGACTGGAGCACCTCCCGTATGAAGATAGGATG
>JAOEHX010059616.1:0-19785 GCA_025448015.1 Bolborhynchus lineola
TCCCATCCCCTGCCATTCACTGAAAGGCTTTAGGGAATGCTGATATTCAGGATATGTATCATTGCTACTGGTTAAATGGTGAGACATGGGTGAGAGTTGATACTAGCCAGTTCACAGAGGCTTGGGGGTTGGTTTTGGTGAGTATCTTCTAAACATCTTGTAGTTTTAAATGTTCAGCATGAAGAAGAGAAGACTCCTGAGATCTTATAAGTGTTCCAATATCCAAAGTAGGCCTAAAAGAAATCTGGAGAGAGACTTTATACAAGTGCCTGTAGCAACAAGACAAGAGGGAACAGCTTTAAACTGAAAGAGGGGAAATTTAGATTAGACATTAGGAAGAAATTCTTCACTATGAGGGTGGTGAGACACTGGCACAGGTTGCTCAGAGAAGCTGTGGATGCCCCATCACTGGCAATGCTCAAGGCCAGGCTGGACAAGTATTGGAGCAACCTGGTCTAGTGGAAGATGTGGAGTTGGAACTGGATGATCTTTAAGGTCCCTTCCAACCCAAACCGTTCTGTGATTCTAGAATTTTGTGCAGATTCTGCTTGATTCCACTGATGAGATTCCAGTCATACTCCAGAAAAAAATCAGTGTTTGGAAACAGAGCAGCACTGTTGGATACTCAGATTCTGATTCTGTAGGGTGTGATCTGCAGCTTCAATGAAATTCATGAAAACAGGATTTAAACCAGGCTGTGATCCCTACTGCTGCCATCCTGGCTTACCTTTCAGCTTGTATAAAAAAAGCCAGCCTCTTTTAACATCCAGAAACTGCATATTTTTCATGAATATCTATTTTAAGCATGATATTAGAGAGGCAAGTCTAGACAATATTGAACAAACCCAGACCTTTATGTATGCCATAAAGGAAAATGGGAGCTGTCTCCTAAGGCTACAACAAAGTATTAAATATGGCATATGAAAAGAGTCTCCATTAAAATGAAATGTGCAGTGGACTGCATTATTAATACTGAAATTAAATGTGAACAAATAAGACAAGGAAATGAATGAATAAATAATCCATTTAAAGGTCATTTTAATAGTTCAGAACAGCTCTATGGAATAATTTGGAAAGGAGAAAATATTTTATTTTCAAGCTGTGTTGAAATAAAAGCATATGTATAGCTACATGAATAATAACTTTATGTGAAAGTATAATGCTGAAATGTAGTTAGCGTGTTAACAGGTTTGAACTCCCTAAAACTATAGACTCAAGTGCTGGTAAGAGAAAGCAGACCTTTTATGTTGCCAGGTCAGACTAGTTAAATTCCATGAAATTTTCCAGATGAAATCTCAGAGACTTTGGTTCTGGAATTCTAGACATGTTTTTGGTATTCCCCAGTCCGTGGCTTCACGTGCATATTTCATTATTTGACAATTTTGATTGCTTTTTCTGTAAGAAAAATGACTTTATACACACAATTAAGACCACATGCGGCAGAACTGAGTATATTTCTGTATATTTTCTATATATTTCAAACCTTAATACATGTGCTTGTGTGCATCTGCATGTGCTTGTACTTGTAAATTAATACTATGACAAGAACATTTCTAAATGGTCACATAGCTGTGTGGTTAGTCTAAGTCATGGGATGGAATGGAAGAGTTGGACAGAAAATAACACTTCAGCAGTTTTTTGAGGTGTGAAAATCATCCAGAATTCAGGCTAATTAATGTAGCTCAAATTACAGAATACCATGAAACTGAAAATATATTTTGATACACTCTGTTATATCTCTATAAAGATTATTCATTTACAGTTCTAGCCTCTGCTTTCATTTTGCTATTATCTTTGGGTTACAAGACCATACCAAGGAATTGCTTGTTGGGTTCCTTTCAGTGAAGGAAAGCTGATCCATACCACATGATTTTGGAGACATTAAACACTGTGCTTTACACAGGGATTCAGCCACCTTATCAAATTGAACTGCGGCTTCTAGTGGCAAATACACTCTATGCTGCAGTGGGTAGTGCCCTGTTGGGCATATGGAAATCCCAGACAAAGGGCTGCAGTGTCCAGATGGAGCAACTCTGTGGTACATATAGGGGTGCTGTTATCCTCATACTGGTATTCTCCAGGGTGTACAGGACTGCCTGTTCAGATAAAAAAAATATGTGAGAGCTTCCTTTTTTGGACTACATGATGCCAGTATGTCTGCATCAGCATAAAAGTGAGCTTCCTTTAGAGGTTACTCCTTCAAGACGAGTCATGTTTGTCTTTGGCCATGATCTCATTCTTTAACAAATTTGATGCCTCAATATTAGCTAAAAACTCATGTCCTCGTGTTCCAAGATACTGTCAGAATACCCCTCAAATTAGGAATACTTCATGGAGAATTTACAAATATTGTAGTCTTATTTTCTTTTGTGGATTGACTTATCAGGTATGCCATGATAACATCCTCTTGTTCATTGCTGTCCTGCCATAAACTCTGTATACAGATTAATTGCCAAAGGCCCAAAGCTGCTATGACTCCAGAAAAACATATTTCTGATTATTTTACTGATATTTTTTGCCAACTTCAGTCTCAGAGAACTGGGCAACCGAGTCCAGCTAAGCCTGAAATTTGGAAAGTTCACATCAGTTTGGATATGGAACTGGAGTCAGTTCCTGATCTGATATAAATTGTTTTGTAAATATAAAAGGTATCCTTACAGATGTTTTTAAGGAAGCTTCAAGCTTCTGAACACACAGAGTCTCCCATAACTGATTTCAACTGGATGCACAACAATGAATTGTAACATTACATTGGAAAATTCTTAAAACACTCCAGATGGCCATAAATCAGGGAAGTTGGTGTTGACTGCTGGCACAGAAAGTGAATGTTCGACTTTAAGACAAAACTTTAACCTTTTAAATATGTGTATTAAATAGGAGTAAACTCACCCAGACTGCTGGGATTTTGGTAGGCTCAGAATCTCATTACTATTTACAAAACACCTTTCAGATTTTGGCAAGAAAATACTATAGAACTCTAAAGTGTTTCGTTATTATAATGATATCTTGAGCACTTTCAGGTTCTTGAATACCTAAAATAGTTTCTGAGGATGAATGAGCTGCTTAAACAAAGGGAAGCTTAATATAGCTCTGTGATGAACATCACTGTAATGGAAAAGGAAATATACAAAAGTGGATGATATTTTAATTGAATGTTAGAAAAATATACATTTATGAAAATGTTGTGCCTGAATGTGTCAGTGTTCTTCACAATTTCTTACAGCTTTTGAATACTCCTCTAACAAAGGGGTGTTATTGCAAAATGCTGTAAGAAAAGGCAGCAGATTTTACTGATTTTTTTGTGGTCCCCGCTGAAAACTACTCATCATTCTAGACAAATGGGAGGGGAGGAAGCTACAGGCTTCAGAAAACACTAAAGAATGGGATATTCTGTATTTTTAAGTCCCAAAGATATTGGCCTTTGGGCCTTCTGGGCAGTTCAAGAAAGCAGTGAACTACCCCTGGGCATCTATTTTCAGTGATTTTCAGGCTACAGCTTAATTTTTCATTCTGGACTGACAAAGCTGTCTGAAGAGATAATACTTTTAAAAACTAAACTGAAAGAAAAAAGAAAAATAAATGAAAAAAGCCCTCTCTTCTGAGTTGTTATGACAGGGGTAGCTAAGGCCAGCAAAAGATAAAACCAAAAGCAGATAAGAGGGCCTGGAACAACTTGCGGAGACAGGAGTCAGCTATTACCTAAATGAGAGTGCACAGTGGATCTGATGGAGCAGAAGTAGGAAGAGCTTCAAGGACATCTGGTTGTGGAAAACACAGCTGATAGCCTAGAAGGGTCGACTACCATCCTTGTAAAGAGGTTTTTGAGGTTCTGTTGGTAGTGGAGTGAAAGCAAAAGTGTAGGAGAAATCTCTGGTCTGCAAGAGTGAACAACATAGTCAATCACCCCTGAGATACGACCTCCCTTAATTGGTATATAATGTGAAGAGAACAATGCACTGTGTATTTTGCATCTCATCTGTATAATTGACATGATAACCTGATAGGAATAAAAGCAGTAAGAAAAGTAATAAGTTTTATGAAAATGCTCTTTTATAGTTTTTAAAATGTAGGTATCATACTCACACCCATTCTTTTTGATATCAAAGCTACTTGAATAGATAATCTATTTTTTCCACTCAAATATTGAATGAAAGGAAACAAACAAGCTAATAAATAATGATTAAAATGTCATCTCTGCAAGAGAATAACATCTTACAATGATTTCCTTCATCTAGGTTTGATTCAACTCTGTTTTTAATGAGTTTTCAAAGATTTTCCCAACATGAATTCTACTTTATAAGCTGTGAAAACTCTTCTCCATGTGTGGAACATATATGGTTGTACTAAATCCTGCAGATTTTCTATATTTATTTTTTTTATTAAGACTTGAATATTTTGCTACCTTGAGATTATGCTTTCATAATGCTGTCATGTCATAAAATGTGTAAGTAAAAGTCTTATATCTGTAGAGGGGCACACTCTGCCTTTCTTCTACACCTTTAATAATTTACTATTTTTTTGCAGTCACTGGGGTTGTTTTAATTTTCATTGGTGTAAATCAATACAGAATTTGTCCTAATGGACCATATTTATTCCTGCTATAATTCTGTTTAGTTTAGTGGCTTAGCTTAATAGTGAATTTATCTTTAAATATAGTAAAACTTATTTTCTATAGAGAGCTAAATTTTGAAAAGGTATATCAAATAACAGTGTTTCTTTTCATCACAGCAGCCAGTAGCTGAGATTTCCCTAACAATACCAGAAATAACAACAATTTTGTTTGGACTTGCTTCAATGCATTTCAACTTTAAAACAGCTTTCCTGTTCTCAGAAGAAAGCTTTTTCATAATCTGATTTATAGTGATTTTGGGCACTTGGCTGAAAGCAAAAGGGGGAGGGGGAAAGGAAACAAGAGTCTAAAGGGCAAAATCAACTACGATTCAGCTCTATTTATAAACAGAAACACCATAATATGATGCCTTCATTGGCAGTTGTCTCCATGCTGAAATGACACTATGACAAGTTACAAGGTTTGAAATGAATTATAAAACACTGAAAGGAAATTAGCCTTTACTGCTCCATTCAACTAGATCAATTGCTACGGCATTTTATTTCTATGGGTGATATATACAGTAGCTTGGTCATATAGGACCAGAGCATTAATGACATTACCTATCACTTTTAACAAGGATGTGCCATGATAAATTGCTGCTGTATGCTACAAAATGAACAGAAATACAAATAAAACACACTTGCTTGGCATTCTTCACCTTTCATGTGCCGTACAAAGGAAAAATTATGAATTCTCACAATGTTTTTGTAAAGAAAGGAAATACCAATTACAATATTCCAGGAAAAGGCTGTAGCTCCAACCACATGTATTTTTAAGATGTGACGTTGTTAACACCAAGTGGATCTTTAAAAAACGCACGGCACACCCCCCCCCTCCATTATCTATGTTGTTATCCAGCAATTCAAAAGCACAGGAAACCCCTTAACATACAGAAATATAAAAGCCTTCAGAAGCCTTATACATGGCTGTCATGAAATCTCTAGAGCAACCTTCCAAAACCCGGCTAGAAATTATCAGAGTATTCTTTTCTTGGAAACAAAATGATAGTGTATACACTACAGGTTGTCTAAGCTGAAATTATAATTAGTACATTCATAAATGTGTGCACTGATGATTTTGTTGTTATTGGTACAATTAATATTCTGGTTTTAACCATTTCCAAACTGCAGGTAGAGCAGCGAAAATTTTCAAAGCATATCTTTATTTGCAGAATACATTGTCTTGGTATTGTCTGGTTTCTCCATCCTGAAAGGGCAGACAGTAGTAAAAGGTAAAAAAGTAAACCTTCCACAAGCTCAGGGTGGTATTTTCAAATGTTGTAGGTGCGTATGTATCATTATACCTTTTTCTGTGGTTTAACAGGACAGATCACTTCAGGCTACCATATTTTGCCTTCTTTCTTTAAAGCAAAGGCACAAAGACAATTAAAAGCACCTGAATACAGAGCCTGTCCTAATAGCATCAAAGAGATTGCATGTATGAGAATCAGATGTGAGTCCATAGGGGACGAGGTATTGCCTTAGCAGAACTAAAGGAAAACACTGTTACACATTGAAACAACAATTTGCACCTTCTTCCAGGTTTTTCGCCTGAGATTTGTAAAGTATGAGCACCTCATCATAGGGGGATTAGCAAGGGAAAGAAATCCCCAACGTATTAAACGTTTCTATGGCTTGTGAAGTCCAGCAGCCTTTTAGACAGTGGACTAAAGTGGATGGCTGGAGTTCTCCAAGTACTCCCTCAGACTCCAACTCTTGGCAGCATAAAGACTTCATTAAGATGATGTAGGTTTTGTGTATTTGTGTATCCCCTTTGGAATCTTTTACCTAGAGGTTTACCATAGTCCTGCATAAACCTTAAATACTTCCAGTTTCCAGGTACAAGGAGCTCACCTGTGTTCTCTGTGTGAACAGCCTCTGTTCATTAGGAACCTGCCTTCTAACACCACTTCAGGTCTGCTGGCTCTTATGCTAGAGAAGACAGTGAATAATGAGGTCCTCTTCTCTTCCCTGCCATTATAACAGACTTCTGTCATGTTCTCATTCTCCAAACAAGAGTGATTTAGTTTATTTAGCCATTTCTCACATGGAAAATGTACTGTACCTGTGACCATTCTTTCTACTTTTCCCTGAAGTCTCCTGTTGCTAATACATCTTTAGGGAGCTGGGAGAGCCAACCATGATGGCCATAGGAAAAACTCTTCTGTGCCATATCCATACTACGCCCCAGACCTCACTGATACACAACATGACATTGTAGAAAGCTTAGGCTGGGGTCCCAGCAGTGCAACCCTTTCCTCAGTGTTGTCCAGATTCTGTGGGCCGATGTCATCAGCAAAGTTAGGTATAACATATCGCAGCTGTTTATCTGAAAGCAGCAAGCACATGGATCGCTATAATCAGGTCTTTGCATGGGAAAAAGGACTAACAAATATAAGATGGAAAAATTAATTTTTGCAAAAGGATATGTGATTGAAAAAAATGAATGTGAAAGAACATTACATGCAATCAAAACCAGGTGATAGTGATTCACCTCCACTTTGCACAGATTTAAATAGCTGTAGAGGAGAAAAAATGGTGAGAATATGCCTGGAATTGCAGAAGAGGAATCATAGGCCACAGGTTTTGGTTTGGGCCCACTTCTGTATAAATGCACTAACATGGATGCATTAGTACTCAGGATATTTTGCCTGAATATTTTTTCTGAGATTTGTTTCCAAATTTTGTGAAAGAAAAATAATAGTGTTTGGAAGAAGAAAAGGTACCCAAAGTACTGATAGACAAGACAGAGAAGATTATACAATCTTGCAGACTAGAGGCATATTTTATATCATCTTGTGATTGTGATGCTCTGAATGTGAGATCCATTTGAATTTTCTAGTGATTAAAGTGCTTAAGCATGCACCACATTAAAGATTCTTAGATTCAAAACCAATGGAGTATATTCCGAATTCATCTCCAAGAAAACAGCCAGGAGAATGCAGGCAGCTGCCTACCTGACTGCTTCACCTATGAAATATACTGGCTTTGCATATAGTGAAACATATCACACTCATGAACAAGTTGCTGAATAGCTTTATGCTAATATAAAAGTCAATAACAGACTACCTTCATTGCCATTGCAGCACTTAAAATAAGTTGCGGGAACTTCAGCCAACAAAAGAAATTTCAGTTGGCTGATATTTATGAAAAATAACATACTTTCAGCATTTCATATTCATAGAACAGAGGATCAGTTGGAATTGCATGAAATGCTTCAGAGGAAGTAAGTTCCTGTCTTTTCCAGAGGCACATTCTGAAAGTGGAAGCCATGTCTAAGGACATTGCTTTGGAAGAAGAAACACGTTTTGTATATTTCAGGACTTGAATTTTCTGTTTCCTCTTAGAATACAACGATATGTAAAGCTTTTTGTCCTTTTCATTCCTAGCATAGCAAACACGTTAAGCATTTGTCTTCTTTATAGGATGCAGCATAATTTTCTAGTTGCAGCATAAAATACAGCAACTCATTGTTAGGGAGGCTGGAAATCACACATTCAAGAAAGAAACACATCAACCATTATGGGTGACTTTATGCTTATCGTGACAGGTTGCTAGAAGTGCAGTCAGTATAAGAGCCCTAAGCAAGTCTGTGCACGTCACAGATTTGTTTCTCTAATTCTTTACAGTTTAATAGCATAATTCTAAGAGTGATAATAATCTAATGGGAAAGAAGAGATGTGACACTTTTGCATCCAACGTTACTCATCCTACTGGAAGCATACAAAGATTATAGGGGGAAAATGAGCATCTGCCCAGAGGATGAAGAAGACATGAATATGTTTCCAAATAAGAGGGAAAAGCCAATTTTCAATGCTAATGCATACAGTCTCCCAGAGGCTGTGCAGTTTTCCCTTTTTTTCTTTAGGAAGGGGCTACTTCTGCCTGCCTCATGGTCTTTCTGGATACTCTGAGCCCCTGTCCTGTGTTCAGCAGTAGCAGTCATTTTTCTCCTTCTTAGTAGCTGGTGCACTGCTGTGGTTTTTAACTTTCAGCCTGGGAACAGCATTGATAACACCAATGTTTTTAGTTACTGCTCAGCAATGTTTAGTCTGACCAAGGACTTTCTGAGTCTCATGCTCTGCTGGGGAGAAGGGGAAGCCGAGAAGAAGCAGAGACAGGACACCTGACCCAAGCTGACCAAAGAGGTATTCCATACCACAGCATGTCACGCCCACTATATAAACTGAGGGCAGTTACCCTGAAGGGTTAGATCACTGCTCAGTTGGGCTGGGTGTCTGTCGGTGGGTGGTGAGCGGTTGTATTCTCTTCCCTCGTTATTTCCCTTGTCATTATTACTATTGGTGGTAGCAGCAGTGGTTTGTGTTATACCTCAGTTACTGGACTGTTCTTATCTCAACCCGTGGGAGTTACATTCTTTTGATTCTCCTCCCCATCACTGCAGGAGCGGAGGGGGAGGGGAGTGAGTGAGCTGCTGCGTGTTACTGGGCTACCAGCTGGGTTTAAACCACGACAGCCCCTCAGCATTCTATTCATCTATATCTGTATGTAAAAAAAAAAATATATAAAAAACGGGGAGTAAAATTGAAGTAGTTTCTGAATGGAACAGAAGCAAAGCAGGAATGGCATGTGTAGGTTTAGGTTAAACAATTAATTTATTGAAGCAGAAAAAGCTGCAGATGTGACAGCACAAAGCAAAGAAGAAGGGAGCCATCTGAAAGTAATCAATAGCTATAAAGTGAAGAGCTGAAGAAGTCATGGAGAGAGGAAAGTATGAGGATACTTCCTATTAGGAACTGTAGCTAGAGGTCTGCTGGAGACAGGAATCATCCATCAACAACTTGCTTATAGGGTAGAGAAACAAGATTTTTTTTTTAATGTGCAACCTGTTCCAGACAAAAGGCACTTTGGGTTTCTCATTACAAAATGTGACATATGTGACAGTAAAAATAATTTGCATATGATCAGGAAGTGTCCAAGAACTAGAACTTTATATCCTGTTCCCAAAAAAAGACTGGAATGTCTTGTAGGAGACCTATCTGAGGCACCGCCAGTAATTGATCTGGGATGGGGCATGTCCCTGGGGATCATTTCTACGTCAGTTTAAATAAACCCCTCAAATGCTGGGTAATAAACATTTCTCTGAGATGCGCATCTCTTCAGGGTAGAAAAGAGTTCAGCTGAAACTGCAAAGTAAATCAAACCAGGCTTATTAGCCTGTAATGAGTGGTATATGTGAACTGAATCAGGTGAGAAGAAAAGAATTACACAGCAAAATGGGCACCTTCTGTACTATAAGCAGCTGTATAGTTAAGGCGCTCATATAATTATAGTGTATTATATTTCAGTAAGGGTCACCAGATTTACTCAACACAGCACTTATGAATTCATAAAGAAATGAGAAATATTACTGCAGTGCACAAAGCATTGCAATCCAACCTGTACAGACCCTCCTTTTACAGAGAGCTGATTGTGTTACTTGTTCGGTCAGGGAGTTTGAAAGCAGTAAACCAGTTGCCACGCTGCCATTGAAACTATATCCCTTAGAGCCCTTTGACAATACAGACCCTAACAATTAATGTGGCTTTATTTAACAAACCCCTTTTTTTACATGTTTTTTCTTTACTTGCTGAGTTCTGGTTGCATAGTCCAGATTATATTACAGCATCTGTTTTCAAACCTGTTTTCATAGCTGAGGGAAGGAAAAGCACTGATATTACACAAATGGAAACTTCAGGTAGAGTTTTTCTATTGCCAGTTTTTAACTGGTTTGTGTTTGACCTGTATAGATGTAATAAATACTTTACGAGAAGGTATGGGCTGGATTGCACTTTCTTGTTTAATTCACAAGACTTGATCTGGAGTTAGGGGAGACTAGAGAAAGGGCTCTGGTCAATCTTTTTCCTTTCCTTTTCTTTTTTTTTTTTTTTTTTAATATATTAAAACTGGAGGTGCTAAGTTTCACAGTCAGAAGAATTTAATAAGTTCAATAAGATCAACAATGCAACTAACTTAAGAAAATTCTGATAACTACCCAAAACCTAGAGATGACAAGAAAGCAACAGAGAAATGCTATGGCTCAATATGCTTCTGTCTTTTTAAGAGACTGTTCAGATCTCTGACAATCTAAACAAATACAGTACATTAAGCAAATAGGTAGTAGAGTTAGACCCACTGTCATGTTTGTGTGTTCCCAAACTTCTTGTGCATGTTGCTTTATAGAGGATCATAGCATCGACATTCACACACAGGAGACATTGATACTTGTGCTTTTTCACAGAAGACCTTGGTGCAAGCTGGGGATTTTTCATATTTTCTCTGAAATGGACATTGTTCTGAGATGTCTGAGCTCTACCCAAGCTTTGGATTCCCAAAAGGGTATTTAGATATCAGGAGTCTCTTCCATGAGGGAAGCAGTTCATTACATGTGTATTTCATGGTCAATAAGCCATGAGCAGGATTTACACATTCCTCTAAATCCCAAAGGTAGCTCTCCCATTCATCTCAGCCTACAAAATGTCCTAGACAGAGAGATATCTGTGCACCAAAAATGAAGCAAAAAGTAATTACAGTCCTCAGTATACCGGGAAGCAACAGAAGGTTGCAGAGCCTGTCACCTTTCTGTGGGCAAGTCGACAAACGCTATGGTGCTCGACAGGCGTGCTCCCTGTGCAAAGCTGAGAGCAGGTCCCAAGGTGCTGCAGAGCCTGGCTGGCTGTGCTCTTAATGGCATATTCTGTGACACCAGTGGGCATTCAAAAGCCTGTCTGCCCTAGGAAGTGCTCTGCACCTTGCCACATCCTCTCCCAGAAAGCAAGTCCTCGAGTCTCATGTAAACAATATATTTGGATATTACTTTTATAGAAGAAATCTGTTTCATCAAACTGATTTTTTTCTTCCTGATGTATTAATTCACAGAGGGATTCACTTTTTTCTCAAAACTTTTACTCTTCATATTTCACGTTCTTCAAAGGTCACCTTACGGAAATATTTTTGTACTTTGTTATAAATGACCTAACCTGCATTTTCTGGGTAACTTTAATGAACCTTAATGACAATATCTCTTCACCTATATCTGGCTACACAAAGGTGTCTATCTGGACTTATTATTCAACTTATTTTGGCATGCAGAATTTACATGGAAAGAAGGAGGTTTATGCCTTTTTATCAGCTCTCCTGAATTACAAACCCACTATTAAATTGCAAAAGGTTAATGAAGTCCAGACTTGTCCATCAGATTCCAAAGTGGGAAAAATGTCAATTGCTGTTACTTAAAAATGTCATTAGCACATCTGTTTTATTATGTATGAGGGACACGGTTATCAGAGAGCCTCTTAGCTGCCAAAAAGGAACATTTTTAAAAGCCTGGATGGAAGCCCCTGACTAGCCACTTGTGCCCCCTTGCCGCCCCACTTCTGTGTGCGCATATGAACCCAAATGATCTTTATTGGTGAGTCTGAGTTAGAAAGATATGCATAAAGAAAGTGGGAGAAAAAGAAAGGATTCATAATGGAATAAAAAATAGGAATGAACTGAAAAATGTGCAGACAAGAAAAAGGACAAAAAAACCCATGGAGGATCTATTCTTGAGAGAAAATGTAAACATTTGCACTGTAACTAAAGAGAGTCATTAGAGCTTCACTATTGAATATATTCATCTCATCGCATTTGGCAGACTATGAAATACATATGGGCCTGGTTTTTATTCTTTCAGTTACTAATTTTTCCCTTTTTTTAGTTATGTTTTTTTCTAAGAAGAAATCCTACGGTATAGAACAGTGCAGTGTAGTGCAGTATAACATTGTTTTAAAAGCCTCTGTTTTCCAGCTCTTCCCACTCAATATCATCTCTTTGCCTTTTAATGGAAAAAAATCCATTTTTTTATACTCTTGAAAAATCTGTATTTTGTCTTCTGAAGCAAATTTGGTGGTGTGTCTAAAACTGGGTATTGTCCTTGAGCAGGATGTTACAATCTTTGAAGCCCTAAATTTCCATGAGGTTGACTTGGATCTTTATTAAAATGGATTTGCGGTCTGAAAGATCAATATAGGGAACAGATAAATGTCTTCAGCAAAGGTGGAAAGAATACTAGCTCATTAAGTACCAGATTTCAGGAAAGAGTATATGGGTAATAAGCACCAGATCCTCATTCCTCCCTTTCACTAATACAGTATTATCTACTACTCAATAGCAAATCTCACAGACTTGCACAACAAACAGCATAAATCCTGATATGTTGACAACGTTTAAAATCAATTATATGCCATTTGTTAACAACATTAGTTGAGGCTTATGGTGTTTCAAGGTTTTATTCCTCGTCTTCTCTAGAAAATCCAATTATTAATGTGATTGCACATTGTGGAGAGAAATTATGACTCATGTTATTCTCATCATTCTGTTTGTTCTCACCTCTTGTATTTCCTGGGAAATCTACATCACACAATAACCCCAGAACTTCCTTTTCAATAGAAACACTCCTTTTGAGATTCACAGCCAACGCATACAAAGGAGAGGTGTGCTGAGATTTCTCCTCTTCCCATCTTCAGTTGCTATATTTGTTTTCTCAAGTCCTTTGTATATCAACATGGTAAAAATAAAATATTACAGAAATAGGCTTTTCACTTTATTAACTCAGCTGATGTATGATAACATGAACAGGTGATGTGCGAGTCCTTTTCTTTCTCTCAGTGCTCCTGTTTGGGGAAGAAAATGTTCCTGCTTTGGGTAATAACTATTTTGAGCTCTGGCACAGAGTTGAGATTCTTAAGAGATCATTTATATTACAAAGGCTCACTCTGTACTTCCTCAGTGCTTGGAGGCACATTTCAGCTCCCAAACCAAAAATAATTTCATGGCTTTTGATTAAAAAAAAAAAAAAAGAAAAGGTAGAAAAAGGGGGTGGGAGGTGTTACCTGGCCTTTTTTAAAAAGAAAAAAATAATATATGAAAGCAAAATTAATATACCATTCTATCTGAAACAGAGAGACCGTTGGTACATTCTCCTCTATTTTTCAGACTGTTCTCTGAAATATATTTGACGGTGTCTGTGTAAAAGGGATTGTATTTCTTAAAGCCAAATAGGAAAATGATTCATAACATCCTATTCAAGATGACAACTGGGCTGATGGTCTAGCTAGCTACATATCTATTTCCAAACATACTAAATTTAAATAGATGTAATCATAGTATTTAGTACATACGTGATGTTGCATGATGGCTAGACAGATTGGATGCATTCTTGCCATAGAAGAGTCTGGTCCATGAGGCTGGATTTATTCACACAGTTTAGACCATGTATTGTTCAGTCTTTCTGCATGAAGGTTCAGTCCATTTGTAGGCCAGGAATTTTTCTCAGTGAGGCCAATGAAAAATGCACTGAAAACCCAAGAAGGTAGCAGAATATGTGTTTCACATTATGAAAAGGCTTTCTATTTTCTATTGTCTGAAAGCAGAATTTTGATCTTCAGTATTGATTCTGGTAAATTTTCAAGTATTCTATTTGACCTTCCATAAAATATGATGAATTGCTCTGTTTGAACTGATATGTTATCAAGGTAGAAATCTGTTTGCCCTTCTTAAATAACCAAAGGAAAGAGTGAACCTCCTGTATTAGAGGTAAATATAGTTCAATGGGACAAAAATAGGAGTAAGGAAATCAGTTTTGAAGCATTCTAAGACATCCTTTCCTTTCTGTTGTTAAGAGTTTTATTCCCATTATTTTAATTGACCTAAATAATTGATGTGTATCCAGTTTGAAACTTTGATTTATGTTTTCAAAGTTCTGTCTTTGTGCTCTTATGTGATTTCAGTTTCTGAGAAAAGCACTTGACTCAGTGAGTACCCTGTTCCTAGTGAGCTACATGAGCTATGCTTGCCATAGGAAGCTGTCGATCACCAAGCAGCAAGCCTCGCTGCTGTGCAAGATGTGACTGAAGATGCCAGAAGGGAAAAGCGAGAGCAGCACAAGAGAAGGAGAATAAAGTCCCCAACAGCCATTACATATTATCCTGCAGGAAAGTGCTTAGGGAGGAGACTGAGATGCTATAGGAGCCCTTTAGTTGGAAGCGAATCAAAGGGACTGATGGATAACTTGTCTTCAATCTATTTAGGAGAAGAGAAAGTGTACAGATGAAGTTAGCAAAAAATGTGTAGGTGTAAATTTAGCCCCTCTGATTAAACTGAATGATCCCTTCTTAGGTTTGATGTCCCCTTCCTTTTCACCTCACCTTCATTCTGGTCAGTAGTTCCTTGCTTTGAGTATCCCACGGAATTCACTCTCACTGAAGTTTTGTGTGAACCCAGATGGCCCAAGCAGCTCTATTTGGCAGATGGCAAGTGAAATGCCATATATAATTTTGTATTTTTTGCAAGAAAATATTAATTTTGCAAGTCAGGAGACACTTACTAGCAGAAATACTTAGATGTTATGCAGCAAATTTAAAATAAGGAATAGCTTTTCTCTTTTTGTATTGACATACACCTGTGGCCATCTCTTCAGGCACTTTTTAAATAATACAGAAATTGTGTGTTCTTCTGGGTCTTTCCTACTATTTTCATTTTCTACGTCTATTGTCTAAGTACTTCTTACCCTCTGTTCTCCTGCACCTAAAGGGCTGCATGTGTGCAAGCCATGTAACTGCTGAGGCAAGGCACCCCATTAGACACCTGCAAATCCCAGTAGAACACACTCTGCACTAAGCTGAACAAGAATTAAAGGGGTGTGAATTATGTTTCTAATATTATTACTTTATTGAATTCCACTTGGGAGCTATCTGTCAGAGCCCTACTGCCTAAATGACAGCAGGGCCTTTGTGCCCCTGGCCAATCTGAGAACCTGTACAAAGAGTCTGCCCAAGGAGAGAGGAAATTGAAATGGTACCAGTTAAAGAAATACACTGCTGCTATGCACAAGGCATTGTAAAACCTGTGTCTTAGAAATTCGTTAATGATTCAATGTCATGGCAGGAGGAAGTGACAGTGATTGTTCAGGCTTCAGTGATGGACTGTCATAAATTAGTCCAGAAAAATTAGCCGGTTTCTCTGTCTTTATTTCTGTTTTGGATATCCTTGTGAGTTTCCCTTGCACCTACACAGTTCTTGCTGCTGCTGGTGGCAAGGTTGGAAACACAAGCGGAGACACCTTTTTGTGAGAGATGGATGCATCTGGAAATATAGCGCTGCTGAACCACCTGCACATACCCTCCTAACTGTCTAACTTGGGGAAAGTTTGGAAATAAAACTCATTGTACAATTAATAAACAAATGAGTTTTCTCTTTTATGTCACTCCTCTGTCATTGCTTGGTTCCTCCACAGTTCTGATTATTCTACATTTCAAGGTACGCTGTGTGGGTTTTCCCTTCTGAAGACAGCAATTTGTACTGAAGACAGAAATATGAATGAAAAAGTCTCATTTTTGTTAGGCTTTTGGTACATGGGGGATTTGCCTTCCAGTGTTAATTTGATGGTATCCTATCTTAGGGTAGAGATATCTTAGTTTCTTAGTTTTGGACCATTTTATGAAATCAATTAAATGTAAAAGGTCACTTGAATCAGGAGGCCATCACCTAGCATTTCAGACGTGTGAGTTCTAAACATACTTTATAAATACATTTGGTGGTATAGTTTTGGAGTTCTGGTTGGTCGGTTGTTTTGGTTTTGGTTATTTTTTATTTTTAGCACAGGTGTAGTACAGCTAGATGTTTTGCAAATGTCACTGTGGTATTTGGAAAGGTACCTAAACACTGGGCAGTGCAAATCCGTATTTTAAGACACTGAGTCCTTAGAGCACAAGATACTGTTTAGCTCACAGTATATGGCTGAAGACTGTGGACATATATTTCTAAGGGAATAGGAAAAGACTACGGGAACAAATATTTTCCTGTAGTGTGTGTGCTCCAAAACTGGTGGGTGTGACTGTAAGATACCTGGATCTCATCTGGGTATTGATATTAGGCCAAGATGACTACATGGGACTGTGCTTAGAGCAACATGACACTTCACACTGTTTCTCAACTCTGAAAGACAGACCTGTTCTCTCCTACTTTAAGTCCACCAATGTCTACTTTGTCCTGCTGTTAGGATGGCCCATCTGAGCTATTAGGTCACGCACTGGAGCCAGAGAAAATGCAACTGTACACATCTGCATCGGGTGGACAAGAACTCTTCTGCTTAGTCCACACAGATAAAATGTGGCATATCCCATCTCAAGTTAGACATGTCCTTGAATCATTAAGGTCAGCATCAATATTGCTTCATAAGGTCAGTGGAGAGGAACAGTCACCTGCAGGAGGTCGCTCTGGTCTTCACGTCTGAACACTCTTCAGAAATATTTATCTCTCCCTTGCCAGACTCACCATCACCAGTAATTTAGGTACTCCTATCAAGAGATGTTACTTCAAGAATTTGCAGGCCAACCTGATTACAAAACCTGAGCCACTGTTGCAAGGGGGCATACCAGTGCAAACTTTCTGAAATGCTCAGCATACTTTCAGGGGCTGAAGTCTCGGAATTGCAAAAGCTGATTTCCAAATGGCAGAAAAAGACTGAAATAACTACCCCTTGTATTTCAAACAAGGTGCCATTCCCTTCCATTAAAAAGTCCTTTCACAATGTTCTTTTTTCTGACTTCACTGGAAGTGATCAGTAGAGGAACAAAAAGATTAAGGTGTTAACTGTAGCACATTTAAATGAAGACATGCTAGATACCTGCTTCCCTCAGTGATTCAATTGTAGTTGTAAGAGAACACACAGGAGACATTAGTTTGTCTGTACATTGCTTTTATACAACAGTATGTTACCGAGTGTGATAGGCCATTTGAATAAATGAGATTTTGCTTAATGATCTGCTCTTGAATTATTAATGAGAAGGTATTAATGGTTTCTTTGGCACATTGTACTGCCTGCTGTGTACTTCTCACGTTACACATGGGGGTTGTTCCTGAATCTGGCAAGATGGGAGCAGTGAAACACATATTAACAGTATGCACACACACACAGAGCACACATGCAGCACATGTATGCATATATGTACAAAGAACACATATAGAAGTGTCGCTGCCTCCTCACATGTGGGGATCTGCGGGGGCCTATGTTCCCAGGATGGGTGACAGGACAGCGTGTAAGAGGTAGGCACTATGCTGAAGGAAGCTGAAGAAAGAGTTTCAGTGATCACGGTGTAAGATGTGACAGGCCTTCAAGACTGATGGCACGTCCTCAAGTTTGTTGTCATCCACATTCATTAAGTAATCAGCTGCTGACCTCCTTTTAACTTCCAATTATTCAGTCACCACTCTGGCAGGGATTTCAATATGTAAGGAGTTGCACAGACAATGCTAAGCAGAACTGAACAAATAAGGAAGAAATGTCTTGGGAGACTGTTCACTGAGCAACAATCTGATTAGCCTGTTCCTGCCCCCTTCTTATTCATTGTTTATATATGCTCCAATAACTGAAAATGTAGTGCATATAAATATTTTAAGAAAGCAAATTTCAGGCTTTTACTCATGACTACTAACATCAAGGAATTATTCTGTCATTCATCTTTTCTTGAAGCAGAAGTAAATTGCTCTTTAATGACATGTTTTTGTAACAATACCTACTGATTTAGGTGCTGAAGCTCTGCCCATGTCTTTTAATTCTGGTGCATGAGATCCATCCAGAGAAGGGAAGCCAGTTTCCATCACTGCCAGATGAAATACTTTCAGTCTTACCTTCAGTGATAAGGCAACATCAAGTAACTCTTTCAGTGATTTACTGCAAAGCAGAGGTGCTTTGATTAAATCCAGCTTTGATTAAGCACTTGAATAGTCGCTATGATCAGTTTTATGAATAATACAGGGATGAAAGAGAAACACAGATATGATTGGTCTAAACCTTCTGAGGAACGAACACGTGAGTATAAAGCAGGATCAGGAACAACTTGTGAACAGAGTTGGCTGTTAAATCTGTCAGTTAACTGGTAATAGTGAGTAACATGACCAGATCTGGTAATAGAAGAGACAGAGCTCTTCCAAAATAGAAAACTCACCTCTTTCTGCAAGATCTGAGTCACATCTAAGAGACCTGCATTTAAAAACCTAGTTGAAACAACCCTGTGAAGAATATGTCAATACTGCTAGCAACACTGGCAGCTTATGGGAATTTAAAAAGTAGAGGTCAGAAGGATACAGGTGTTCTACAGCACAGAGCCGCAGGGCAGAGCTGCCCAGGGAGCCTTCCTGAGCAGTCCTTTGCTGGCTCTCAGCAGCTCCCAAGCCTGTGGGAGTGTAAGGCAGGGCTTTTGGAGCTTTGTTTGGGTTGATCTGGACTTCATTCACCCTCATTCAGAGAGAATACTCTTTTTCCCTCTGTAAATACCTGTCGTGGTTTGAGTGCAGTCAGCCACATAGCTTGCTTGCTCACCACCATCTTCTCTTTTTCTGAGTCCAGATCTTCCTCCTCTGTCTTGCTGGGAAGTGCTGCATGGTCTTCTGCATCTTTCTGGTGTTTGGGCTTACGGGGCACAGTGGGCGGCTGCCGGGGGATGCTCTCGGCTGCCATGGGGCTGGGTTCGGCTGCGGGGCTCGGCTCCTCAACCGCCTTCTCCCACTGCTCGGCAGCAGCCTCCTTCCCAGCCTCCTGCTCCCTGGGGCAGCTCTGCCGGGCTGGTTCGGCCGCCAGAGGCTCCCGGGGCTGCTCCCCCTCAGCTCCCCACAGAATCATGAAGATGGAGGTGAGGACAAGGGCCAGGACAGTGAAGAGCAGCCAGGAACAAGTCCTTGGCCATATCCATCCCACTCTGCAGCCAGAGCCTGCCCACATTACAAGTCATTACCCTAAAGTGCAATGAGACAAGAGCCTTAGCCCAAGCCCCATATCTGATAAACGCTAAGGCAACAAATACTGGCTGTAAGTAAGGTACGACATGCTGAACCTGTGAGATCAAGAGCAACAATTTTAAGAAACAATAAATCAGCATTGTGACAAGTGACTATTAATCCAAAACAATGAATGCTTATCACAAATACGATTAGACATTCTCTGGTCAGATCTATTGCTATCTCAACCCTTTGTGTCCCACGCTGAGTGCCAAAAAGAACTGTCGTGGTTTAAGTCCAGTCAGCCACGTAGCTCTCTCGCTCACTCCCCCCCACTTCCCCTCCCCCACTCCTGCAGGGATGGGGAGGAGAATCAAAAGAATGTAACTCCCACGGGTTGAGATAAGAACAGACCAG
>JAOEHX010059616.1:35417-47613 GCA_025448015.1 Bolborhynchus lineola
TGTGCCTCCCCAGGTGCAGAACTCTGCACCTCGCTTCATGAGGTTCCTGTCAATCCATTTCTCCAGCCTGCTGAGGTCCCCCTGGAAAGTGGCATGACACCCCGGTGTATAAACCACTTCTCTCAGTTCTCTGTTGTCAGCTCACTTGAGGAGAATGTGCTCTGTCCTATCATCCAGAACATTAATGGAGATCTTAAATGAGACTGGACTCAGTATTGACACCTTGGGGTACACCAATAACTACTGGACTCCAGCATCTCTATGAGAATCTAATGGGAGAAAGTATCAAAAGTTTTCCTGAAGTCTAGGTAAACAATATCCACAGCTGTCTCCTCATTTGCCAGGCCGCTCATTGCATGGTAGAAGTTTGTCAGACTAATGAAGCATGACTTCTCCTTTTCATCAAAGATTAAAGACTTGCCTTGCAAACAGGTATGTCACTGGAGACTTGCTGGTGTGGGGCTGTTGTGTAATATTCAAGCAATAAATAGGTAACAGAGTATTACCCAAGCACATGCTAGTTTTTCACTCTCCAGGAATGTTCATACTCATTTATGCTAGAAAAAAATACACCTTTCATCACAGTAATGACTCTAGAACATGGAGCCCAGCAGAGAACCAAGCCTAGAGCCCAGTGTAATAACTTGCCACGAATTCTGCTGACAGTTAGCTTGTTGCATAGTTCTGCATGTTTCTATGTGGACAGCAAAAAAACAAACAAAAAAAAAAAAGAAAAAAAGAATAGATAAACCCCACCTGAAATGTAAAACATAACTGAGAATGCCAGTTAAAGAATTACTATAAAAAAAGAGTAGCTATAAAAAGCCACAATTTATAGTGAATCATCCAAAACAAGTCCGCAAGAGTAACTCAAAGCTTGCTATAATTTAAATGTGGTTTACAACAAAACATGCTCTGGATATCATTTACAGCTACGGTGAAATTAGGTAGTAAACATAAAGGTTATTACCAAAGGTAGTAACAATTGAATCACCATGGAAGTCCTGAGGCTGGTAAAACTTTGTGAGAGCCATTGGACATTCATCTGAGTTCTGGAGGCAGGCAGCTTCTGTTGCTGTAGTTGTTGGAGGGAGGTCAGGGCCTTATTTTTTTGTTTCACCCATTTCTTCTTTTAGAATGCCTCTCTTTGGATTAAAGACCCAATATATAGGGAAAAATGACAGATAGCAATGTATGGTCTCCGTCAGGAAAACAATCTTTTGGCAGTTTTTAGGTTTTTGGTTGTTGTTTTTGGTTTTGTTTTTTTTTTTTTTTGGAAGGCAGGCTTTATCATATTGCAAATATTCTTCCAGACAGATGCAGACTTTCTTGAGAGATAATCTGATGATCCTGGCTCTGGCTTTCCTCTTTCAAAGACAGATCAACTGATGAGTCAGCTGTTCCAAGGTCTCTTTTGCCATCTGTTTTGATTTAGAAATTAGTTTAAATTACAGATATGATTTTGGTCCATTCTTCCTTTTTCCTGCTGTTTTTAAAATAATACATTTCTAGTAAGAAAGGAAGAAAGAGAGAGACCATTTGATTAGTAAATGTCAGTGAAAGATGTAATTATTTACTTCTGCCATAACAACTTAATCTGTCTTCCTCAGTTTCTTCTGTTGGCTTCACAGAAGCATTTGGCTACTTTTGCTTTCATAGGGAATAATTGTTGGGGTTGTTTTGTTGGCTCAGCAATAAATGAGAGAATAATGAATGAATTCTCCATTTCCAAAAAGTCAGACAGTCAGAGAAACCATCTGAGGCATTTGTGCCAGTATACCCTTGTAATCAAAACCCATATCTTTATACTTAAGGAAAAGCAACTGCTCTCACACTACTTAACAAAAGCCAGCATGATGAGGGTTAGCTGTCACCACACCACTGACTGTGGAGAATCTACCGCCAGAATTGCTCCATGAGGTATCATGGCCATGTTACAGGCACAACACCTTCTGAAAGCAGCACTTGGCGGTCACATCTCAATGGCACAAGGCCTTCATGTTGGCATACCTCCATGAAGAAGTAGCAGACAGTGTACAAGAGGTCAGAGCTGTCAGTGTTGCTTGTTCTGTGCAGTTATTCCAATCACTGGCTTCAAAGGGACCTCCACCATTTTCCCTCTGCAACTTGCAGCAGGAAATAGTATAAAACTAAGTTATATGCTTGTGCTTGCAATCTCAGACTTTGTGTTATATATTTGGTAAGAACTAAAGACTCTTGAATGGAGAAACTCCACTCTCAGCAAGGAGCTAATTCCCATTTGTTTTGAAAAAGGAGCATATACAGCTGTGAAAATACAAAGTCAAACAATGGAAAACTTGTTTGTTCTGATCTTCTCACAAGTCTTATTTGTATTTTCAAATACAATATGTGTCTCATAGACATAGTGCAAGTTTCATCCACAACTTCAGCATTTGCTTGATGTGTATTTATGCTAGAATGTCACTGTGGGTAAAGAAAATGAGTAATATGGATAAGCATAAGCATCAGAATCTCAAAAGATACTGATTTGTGATGCTATTGTATACTTCTCTACAACATTCCCCAATAGAATTAGAAACTGGAAATGCTGCTGCATGTTTTTCTCTTTTCATTCCCACTCATTTCTTTGCTGATGATTTATATTGAAGTTATTTGTACAAAGCACATCTGGTTTATTTAATACTTGAAAACTGGCAAATCTTAGAAGTTTCTATTCTTCTGAAGAAGTACATATAACCACAATGATTGTTCTATGATTTGAAATGACTTAGAACTGTAAATACAGGAACAAGACAAGAAGATGATGTTGCAATGCTGATTTCCATGGTCATATGTCTTGCAGAAGTACCATTAGCTTGTTTGTAGTAATCTTTATTTTGGAAGTAGATGAAAGAAAAAACAGGAGTATTAACTCCAGATCACCCAGGAGATAAAGAACATGTTCATAATGCATAAATGAAGAAATACTGACCGATAGTTAACAAATTCTTATGTGCATCACATCATTATTTATGGATGATAAACTGTTCTATTAGTTGCTAAGCATTTAGTTGGCAGCAGATGAAAAAGAGGTCTGCTGTTGATTCTGGCACAGAAACCTAACATTACTCAGCAACATAATTATGAGCATTGTAAATACCGCATATGGAAAAACCTACAAGCGGCTCTTTGGGTGTGCAAGTGATTAAAATTCCATGTACTTCATTGTGTAAGGTCAGCTGTAAACACTCATTAAACTTGAGTCTATGTCAGCTTCTTGCTTCTATCTCTTTTTATTCTCCTGAGAGAGAATCTTCAAAATAGTCCTCTGGTTATAAGGTCAAATGCAGATCCACAAATGTCACGACCTTCTGGTTCACTTTACCTGATTAGATGGCAACGGTCCTGCCTAGGACACGAAATGAAGTGTGTTTTCAGCTGAATGAAAGTCATGGCAGCAAAGATCATTTGTATCTTGGTCACATAAATGTCTGTGTATAGTATGTGTGTCTTTGAGCATCATTTTAAAAAAGAAGATGCTAGAGATTGCTGTGGATGTAGAAAGGTTATGTTAACACTGGGGTTTTTTAAACTTGGAAAATGAAAGGAAAGGAAACTAATTAGTGGATAGTGTGAAAGAAGATAATTCCTTACTTTTTTATACCTATCCCCGTAAGGGAAAAAATGCAGTCAATTTTGGCAGGGCAGGGACTTCTACCTCCTCTAGAAGCCTGGACACACCAGTACTGAGCAGCCACCAGGAGCTTCAGAGAGTAGGAAAACCCTTCCAAAAGCGCATGGGCTGTGAGTCAGTGACAAGTTCTGTCATTAGTTTGTAACATGTCATTGTTTATGTGATAAATTGGCTATAAATATATCTTCACCTGAAAACTAATTTCATTTTGGGTATTAATCTCTAAATCAAGTGGTTTTATAGATGAACAAAAAGATATTTCTTTTTGATTGAAAGTCTGTGTTAAAAGAAAACAAGCTCAAATTCTCTGAAGGGAGTTGCTGTAAAGGCCACCTCAAGCCTGGCAGAGCTCCTGTCCCACCTTGTGCAACACTGCCTGCTGCCTGCAAGCCTCATCTCCACCCCACTACAATGAAGGTAGCAGCACTTGTTACGGAAGAGCGGAAGAGTGCAAGATGCGGCCAGACCACAAGAATGACAGACTCACGGTAATGAACAACAGCAAGATGCATTTCTCATTACATCCTTTCACTCATTAAAAAAAAACATTTGCACATAAAAAAAAAAAAAAAAAAAAAAAAGCAAACGAAAAAGAAATGAAAATAGTAACAAGTTAATTTAAGGTAGACTTTTGGTTGAGTAAATAACACTTAGCGAGCTTATTTAACTAGGATTAGTTGTAACTTTGGTAATGCTCATTGTAATCAAATGTT
Source organism: Bolborhynchus lineola (assembly GCA_025448015.1). Taxonomy (NCBI): domain Eukaryota; kingdom Metazoa; phylum Chordata; class Aves; order Psittaciformes; family Psittacidae; genus Bolborhynchus; species Bolborhynchus lineola. The sequence goes on from JAOEHX010059616.1 coordinate 39,786, forward strand.
GGCTTAAATTAATCTAAAGTGCTTGCAGTCCATGGGGTTTATTTATGGAGGTTTTAGTGCGAGTGTTAAGTTTATATCCAGGATCTATGACTGATGATTAGATTGAGAAACACACATGCAAATTGTAGTCAAGTCAGGAAATAAGGGTCCTGAATTAATTTGAAGCCTGCCGTCACAATATCAGAAAAAAAGCGGGTTTAGTTCTGATGTAACTGATGGGGAATGGGCTGCTGCACAGGAATGTGAACCCATTAAACTAGGTAGAGACATGCAGAACCAGTAGCAGGTGGGTGGCAAACATGACTAGATCTGCTCTAGCCCATAGGAGCTAGATAGCTCAGGCATAGGGATAGAGAAAACACTGTGCCACTGTTTATTAGTCATATATTCGGCCTTTGGCAATGGCTAATGCTATGTCCTTCAGGGAAAGGGCACTTGTAATAGGGGATCACTATGCTTCAAAGAGAGCTTCTTTCCTGTAATGAAGGATGAGTTGCCATCATTCAGCAGTAAACCTGTATTATGCAAGTATACATATTTAACTCAAGCTGCAGATTATTATTCTATTATTAGCAATGGAGTATCATGACAAGAGACAATAATCACCATATATAGCTGGATTTAGTTTTGAACTTCATGTACACGGCCCATTGCCTTACACATATGAGAATATTCAGGTGTTCTAGATCATATAAAGGGTGCTGATCTCAAAAAAAGGAACATGCCTAGCATTATCACAGCAGCTAAATAGGCCACATATCTTATGGCTGCATTACCTTTAACTGAATTCACTCTGACATCAACTGAGCATGTGGCCTGGCTAATAATGAGGTTTCAGATTTTCAACTCTTGCTTTTCCCTCTCTTAATACATGTAAAACTTGTTAAAGCAAATGTGTATTCATTTCCCCTCTTAACATGTGCCTAATATCTGTTTCCAGCTTTCTGGTGAGTTTCTTCAGCATCAAGCAGAGGGACAGATTTGAAAAGGGGTGGAGGAAAGGAAAGCCACTGCCTATATGGTGATCCTTAGTGATCCTTACCCAGAAGTGAGCAAGGAGTTTCACTGCACTTTGCAAACAGGGCACCCATGCGGTGGTGATAGCAAGAGGGAGCTGGGTCCATGCCCCTCATCTAATGACTGCTGTCCCCTGCAGTAGTTGATAAAGGGCAGGACCTGCCCTTGCCTGCTTTTCCTCAGCTGCGTGTGCTCCAAGGAGATGCTCAGGGCTGAGCCCACAGGGATATGGGTGGAGGAGTGCCTGCTTTCCACAGTTTCCTTGGATTCTTATGGCAGTCCAGCCTGAGCTGCTTCATCTTGTCAAGAGAAGATTCACTCATGGGGTGGTCATTGTTCTTAACTTCACTTTCAGTGACAGAAGATGCCAGGGGCAGTGGGGGTGCTGTGGGGCTGTGGGTGACAGCCAGGCTGTCAGGGCACCAAGGGGGCACTGTCTCCCTATGCCCAACTGGGAGAGCAGGGCAGGGTTGGTGTTGGGGATGAGGATCCCAGCCAGGTCCCAGAATTGGGGCAGGTTGAGGTTGTGACAGGACTGTGGTGGAGCACAGGTCCATGACATGTGGGGCAAGAGCAAGGGTGTGAGCTCTCTCCTTAAATGCTCTCCCAAGCAAGGTGGGGAGAGGCCAACTGAGGGTCTTCCTTCTATGGCTGATCCACACTGCTGTGTACCAGGACTGGCCCTGTGCACAGGAAGCCAAAGCTCTTGGCAGAGATAAAAGGATATTTCGTGTACCTCAGTGCGTTGGTTTTGCATCTGACCCATGCCTTTGGTGCTATAGGTCAAGGTTCCCCATGCCACAGATATCCTTTCTCCTGCACTTGCTGAGGTTTTCCAGGGGCAATGTGGTGGGTGGAGGCTGGCAGGACAGTCCCCTGTCACCTTCCCTTTTCCCACACTTCTGTGCCCAGCCAGGCATTATTTGCTCTGGAATATTTCTTTTGCAAAATGTCATCATTGAAGTGACACTGGCTGACAGGCACTGCAGTAGGCACTGCAGGGTAACTCAGGGAATATTACTGAGATCTTCAGCAAATGTCTTTTTGTTAAACAAAGTAGTACAAGGAAAGGAAAGGATGATACAAGAATAATTGAAGATTTGAGGGAAAAAAAAAAAAAGATAAAGCCCCTGAGCTTTTTATAATATGGAATTAATCAGGAAATAGCCTTCTTTAATTATAGTCTCCTACTGTACAACTAAATTGTGAAAATACTGCCATCGTCTGGATGATTAAAAATATAATTTTCTTGTTACTATTTGGCAAAAAAAATTGAGAAAGCAATAGAAAAAAATTCTCCCTAAGTGAAAAATGTGCTAAATCACATCAATGAATAGACAACTATTTTCAGAGATAGAGGATTGTGGCTGTACCTGCGATGGTCTATGTATGTAATGACACAAGGCTTATAGGCTGATTCATGTAGTTGTGTATTGGGTGCAGTTTCGGGAGGACGGAGGGGCAAATAGCAATCAAGGAGCTGAAAAAATGCTTGTATGTCCTAAAGGCTTTTACAGATCTTGTCTATTTTTGACAGAAATTCGAAACAAAGGGCATGAAGATTCATAGTTTTTCTAAATGTAAGCTTTCTTTGTAATCATGTTTTTTTGAACTTGGAATCCAATTCTTAAATGCCGTTTCCTCCACACCTCTTTTCTTCCTATATTTATTACTCCCACAGATAGCCAGATTTGTAGGTGTGTATGCATTTAAAATTTACTAGTATTAAATATCGTCACATACTCAAATCTCATGCCAACTTTGGGGTGTAAAACTTGTGAAAACTAGATTTTCAAATTTGTTAAGGTATTGCAAAACTTGATTCTAATTATTATTTCTGCATTTGGCAGAAGGAGTGGTTTAATTCTATTTTAAAATATGAATGATCCTTTCATGTATATACTTGAGCAAGTTTGTTAAATGAACTGAACCTTGACTGATACCTTAAATTAACAAGGTCATAAATGACTTGAAGAAGGGAAATTTCCTTTCTTTTTTTGTCGGTTAGAGAAAAGCACAACCTTCCCGCACTGAAAAAGGCAGATTTATTAATTCCTTAACATTTGAAGTCAATCCAAATGGCAAAGTGAAAAGATAGATAAAACCCAGAAACTCCATATTTTACATTCATTCCTACTAATCTAGAAAATATATGGCTTTCCAAGGAAGACACTGTAAATGTCTTGGGAATACTAAACAGACAAACTGCGTAGTTTCAGAACAAATCCTTCCATTAGGGACTTGATTAGCACAGCATCTTGAGATCACCATGCAAAAGATCAACTTTTGAGGGTCATTCTGAAACTTGGGGTTGTTAATTGAATTTCACTTGCCATATCTGTACTTCAGTATACAGTATATTTTTTATATGATACAGTTTATTATATACCTGGAAATTATGGTAAGAGAAAGGAGAGAGATCAGCTTAAATCTAATAAATCCATGGCTCCTGTGGGATCAAATCTGTGAAAGTGATTGCGATTATTTACCCTTATACGTAGCTCACCATCTATGTTATTGCATACCCTTTTAACGGGTATCTTCCTAACAATCTGCATAAATTAAGCAGTCTGAAAAGTCTAGCCCTTCTGCATACGTAGAACAATTAGGAATTAACCAGTAGTTTAAAAGGTAGTAAATAGAAATTAATGTATTTTTCTAGAAGGTGATTATACAGTCCATTAGGAAATTGCACAAAGGATGTGGTAAACAAACTATATTATTCAGGAGAGGACAAAGATGATACGGATAATGTCTATATAAACTTGTGTAAGCCCAGGTAAGATAACCAATATAAATGACATGAACTTTCTTGTGACAGAGCCTGTTGAACAAACACTACCAAAGTTTGCAGTACTCAGAAAGCAAATACTGGGAACTGCTCTTAGTTGTGTTCATAGATGCAGTACTGACAAAAGTCAGACATAGAAGCAGAAGGTGAACTCTGGAAGTGAGTTTTAGAAATCAGAATGCAAACCATTAGCTTGGCTTTGGAAAAAGATGTGAACTTGCTACTACTGTCTTTCTCAAGGACAACATTATGCCAGGTCAAGTGAAATACTGTGCTCAGGATGGTGTAAAAATGTGGTCATGGGCTGTTACATAGCAGCTGTGTGTGTGGGTGTAGCTCTGACGTGACATTGGAGCAATGAAGGCAGGGGCTGGTTGTGGTTTGGGAAAGAAGAAACATCCCCTTTCTTTCTGTTAAAAACCGTAAACAAAGACTTTGTGCTCATATATCCATAGAGGGGTTTTTTTCAATATTTTTTTTGTTTTCAGTAAATATTTTCATTTTGAGACATTGTCATTTTGCGTTACAAGAACCAGCATTATCGCTGTTTGGGGTACTTTAAGGATCTTCCCTGCCCCTGCTTTTTTTCTTCCTGGCTATTGCTGCCTGTGGATTTCAGACACCTGAAGTATGGAGAAGAGGGAGAGACGAGGCAGACCCGGCTGTTCTGCCAGGCACCCCTCCAGGGCCAGCTGCCTTCACCACAAATAGAGAAGCTGCACAGTCTGAAGGGTGAGTAGTAACCAGGGTATCCCCAATACCTGTCTGGTGAGGAGGAAGGGTACTGCTGCTCCATCCATGCAGTGAATTCAGGGCACAAAGAATTTCTGCATCATCAGAGAAACAAAATGGCCCTCAGCAAGGATCCAAGAAAGTGAATTGCATGAATGTTTTGCGTAAAAGTGAAGGTTTTTTAAAGGATTGCTGATACAAAACAGCGTTATCCCTAACAGTTTGAGGTGTCCATCATTTCAACTATTAGTGGTTTAGAGTGAAAATGTCCAAGTTATCTGAATAGTAATTAAAATTTGTTATCATTCAAATCTGATATGAGCTGAATTTCTCCTTTTCCTCCACTGACAGTGTTTAGGATTACTAAAGTTCCGCTAATATGTCTCAATTAAAGTCTAATGGAATGAATTCAAGCCTCCATGTCATTTCATGTAGCCCACCCAGTAGTGTTTTTTTCTATATTACAAAACATTTTATACTAAAGTAATCAGCTTTTATTTGCATAATTTTATGTTCCATTAAGATTGCACCAAGCATGGGGAAATATGATTGATTACAGGCAAATAATCCTTGATTTCAGCTACTGTTTCTTCATGGCACCTCAGCGTTTGACAGTAAGAGACACAATTTAACAACTCATTTTAAAGGGACCTAAACAGAGATTTTTTTGAGCTGTGTCTGTAGGTTGTGTTCATAACTACAGGGAATCTGAGCTATGCTCCCACCTCTCTCATTTAAAGACAGAGCTGTCTGCTTGGTTAGAATCACAAGTCTTTTAGTAACCTGTTAATGCAGTTCAATGCAGTACTACAAACCTTTGATGATTTTGCATCTCAGTGATGTGTATGTGGTTGAGGTACCCTGAAGTCAAAAATGGGGATTTTTCCAAATGTGTAAAAGATATGCGTGAGGGACAGAATGCTTTATTTTCCCTATAGTTCATCCATTTACTCATGATGTGGTAGTTAAGAAAATGAACATCCAAAACACCCAGCTCTACTGTAAGCAAATACTGTTACTTTGGAAATAAAATTGGCAAAAAAAATCCAGTGAAACAAGATTTGTCAGGAAACATCAATTTATTCACAAGGAAAAACTTCAAGGAAATGTTCTGGTTTTGATAGCTTTCTTGAAAACTGCTTAACTGCTGGTTCTGGGCAGCCTTTCCTTGAAAACAGTATTGGTGGGAAGGACTGTTCCATGGGCTGGCCCACGGGCTCAGGGACAGTGTGTGTGAGGCCCTTGGTAAGCTGAGCTGGGGAGAACGCTTAAAACCCAGGAGGTGGGGCTTCTAAACTCAATTTTATTTTAAAAAGTATTCATAGAATCATAGAACCACAGAATACCAGGTAAGAGACCTCAAGGTTCATCTGGTCCAACCTTTTTAGGTAAAGCATGACCTAGACCAGGTGTCCCAACACCCTGACCAGCCATATCTTAGATGTGTCCAGCGTTAGGGAAGCCACCATTTTCACTGTGAAAATCTTCCTCTTGTGTCCAGCTGGAATCTCCCCAGGAGTAACTCATGCCCATTACCCCTTGTCTTTTCCATGTGACTCATTGTAAAAAGGGAGTCTCCATTTTTGTAGCCACCCTTAAAGTACTGGAACACTATGATAAGGTCTCCCCTGAGGCTTCTTGTAAAGTAATAATTTAAAACAATTCCTTTCTGCAAAAGATATCAGCATTCTCTATCTCAACTCATCACAGCTTTTTCTTTCCCTTTCATTCCCTAAATATTCCTGGGGTTGCAGCTGAAAGCATTCAACATCCATTCACCTGTGTGGGCCACTGTGTGCCTCCCACAGTGTCCCTCTAGCCTTCCTACCTCCCATCCCATGCAGGCTTAGGCAGACTCCTCTGTAGCAGCACTCAGGGTGGATAGGAGGGATCAGGAAGTGCCTGATACTAAGCTACATAGTACAGAACTATAAAGACAATGGAGAAAACTCCTATTTTTTTGAAAGAAGGAAAAGTAACACCTACAATACTTATTTGAGCCAGAGTGTGCTGCTCCACTACTACGGAGAAGAGAGGTACAATTACATTTCTGTATGAATATATTTTTGTGGTGTTTTCTTACTTTTTTATGGTTAATTATGGTTAGAGGGGAATAAATAATATAGATGATTACAAGAATAATACATCTGCAGCAATCTACTCAAACTGCAAACAGCATTACACAACTTCCCTGATATTCTACTAGTTCTGGCTTTTTAGTAAAGCCTGTATGCCCCTAATTAAAATTGTGGTTTTCTTTACACGGAGAAAGAGGGTCATTTCTTGGTGATTAACTGCTGCTTACTGAAACAGGATATTTCATATAAACTGTGGCTGATAGTTTTGAGCAACTGGCAATTCCAGGAACCAAACTGTGATCATAAGGAAAACATTCAGAAAAACATCATCTCCTTTGGATTTGTTGCAATAGTGTGCATTCACAGGGAAGTTGTAAAATTATTATTCCACAGACAGCAATAAATCATCCTGGATGGTGTTTCATTGATGTTACAAATTTTAAAGTAGTCTTTAGGAAGTTTGAGTTCTGCCAAACTGAAGGGATAAAATTGTTTGGAGTACTGATGCTGAAAAAGATGGCTTGTAAGGGGAGCACTTGAGGTTGTGAAAGAATAAAAGCTTAAAGGAAATGGGAAAAGAGCAAGGATGCTTAAGGCATCCACGGGGAAAGGGAATTCTTACTTAGGCTCCAGTTCAGTAGCACCCAGCAGTGGTTTCTGTTACTCCAAGAAGGTGCAGCAGAAGCAATCTGCCTCTGAGAGCCTTCCTAAATATTGTCCTGTCTGCCTGAACTCGCTTCTCTAGGCCTTATGAGAAAATAAACTCAATGCATATTTTTACTTAATTAAAGTGTGCTTCCAATGCAGAGGAGTGGTTTGATTGTTCAGTGTACTGAACTTATAGGCAAAATTCATTTGAATACAGTGAGCGCATATTTTAGTGAACTTAATTAAAGGCTTTCTATGAAGGCAAAGTGATTTTACATCCCTTCTCTTTATAGTTCATGTAAAATATTCCAGCAAAGAAAAATCTGACTTTATGTGTCTGTATGTTTTTGTCTTGCCTTGCTAGGCCCCCATAGCGTCTCACTCCCTCAGCTCCCTCTCAATGGACTAAAATTAATTTAGAAGTTAATGTGCTGCTTTGAACAAAAGGACCTAGAAAGTAATTAAACCTGTACAGATTTATTTCTGATCCTATGTAGAGTATGTGGATATATTGATGAGTTTGCATGATTGACTCTAAATCATACAGTTGGAAAATGATGCC
>JAOEHX010059641.1:0-16790 GCA_025448015.1 Bolborhynchus lineola
ACCTGTGGGAGTTGCATTCTTTCGATTCTCCATGTAGCAAACTGCGTGGCTGATTTACGGCCTAAACCACGACAACTGTAAATTTCTTTCCTGAAAGAAGCCATTAAAACTATTATGTATGCACTGCAAATCTTGGTGTTGGCAGTGAATTCCAGTGTATTCTATAGATTTGAGTATGTTGGATGAGGTACTAGTAGAATCATTCAATAGTTAGGGTTGGAAAGGACCTTAAGGTTACCTAGTTCTAAACCTCTTCCATGGGCAGGGACCCCTCATACTAGACCATGTCACCAAAGGCTCTGCCCAACCTGGCCTTGAACACTGCCAGGGATGGAACATTTACCACTTTTTTGTGCAACCTGTTCAAGTGCCTCACCTCCCTCACAGTAAAAAACTTCTTCCTTACATCTATCTAACCTGAACTTCTCTTATTTAAATCCATTAACCCTTGTCCTATTGCTGCAGTCCTTAATGAAGAGTCCCTCTACAACATCTTTGTAGGCCCCCTTCAGAAACTGGAAGGCTACCAGGAGGTCTCCTCACAGCTTCTCTTCTCCAGCCTGAACAACCCCAATTAATGCAGCCTGTTTTCATACAGGAGGTACTCCAGAGCCCTTTTCATCCCCATGACCCTTCTCTGGACTTGCTCCAACAGCTCTATGTCCTTCTTATAGTGAGGACACCAGAACTGTATTCAGTACTCCAAGTGGGGTCTTATAAGAGCAGAGTTGAAGGGCAGGATCATCTCCTTCAACCTTCTGGTTGCACTTATTTTGATGCAGCCCAGAGTACAGTTTGGTTTCTGGGCCGCGAGAGCACACTGAAGCTAGCTCATGTTACATTTTTCATCAAGAATCCCCCCCAAGTTCTTGTCCGGGTGTTGTGCAGGACAGTGTCAAACACTTTGTAGAAATTCAGGTAGACAATGTTTACTGCTCTGCCCCTGTCCATCAGTTGTATAGCCCCGTCTAAGAAAGCCACCAAATAGGTCAGGTGTGATTTGCCCTTTTTGAAGCCATGTTGGCTATCACCAATGACCTCGTTGTTTTTCATGGTTTCCAGGTGAATACGTTCCATGATCCTGCGAGGCACAGAGATGAGACTGACTGGTCCCTGTGTGTAGCACTTTCCCCTTCTTGAAAATAGGGGTCATATTTCCCTTTTTCCAGTTGGGAACTTCACCTGACTGCCATGATTTTTCAAATACAATTGATAGTGGCTTAGCAGCTTCATCCCTCAGGACCTGTGGATGGATTTCATTAGGTACCATGGGCTTGTGCACATTCAGGCTCCTTAGGTGATTTCAAACCTAGTCCCCTCCTATAGTGGGCCTAAGGTTATCATTCTCCCAGTCCTTGTGCTTTTCTTCCAATACCTTTGTCCTTTGTTCCTGTCCATGATCTCTCCTTCACTAAGTAAGCAACATAAAACCTGAATAAATTTTCTAATAACAGAGAATGAAAAAATAAACTCAGAAAAGCACAGCAAGGAAAAGATTCACAGTTAACCAAATTACAGTAGGTTGTCCATATCCATCCAAAGAGTACTACTGTGGTTATTATACTAGAGATTTCTGATTTCATAGAACAATCTAGTTTTGATGCATCTGTCTTGTTATGATAAATGCATAAAAGATTCCAATTTTATACATAGTTGGTAAAAAAAACTATACCCACATTGTTCAGCTTTGTTTAAAATCTATCATGAGACTAGAAGGATTTAATTCTCTTTTATGAAAGTCCAATTTGGATTAATGTTTATCTACTGTCAGGTTTTATTGTGAGTCTTTTGCATAGTAGTACCTCTAGACATCTCTATTGCTGTCAGTAAAAGCAGGGAAAAGGGGGCAAAACCAAACTGGACTATAGCATAGCTCTAAGCATGGCATAGGAAATGTGGAAATCTAAAAGAGAAGAATTTGTGTGCTCTTCTCAGTCTTGTCTTACAGTGACACTTCCCCACAATTCTTCCAACATGGGAATAAAGCAAACCCAGGATATTATTAAATATTGAATAGCATTTAATAATAAAAACATTTCATTGATGCCACAATATTACAAGGTTAGTTTCCATAAAAATAATTCCTTCCATTAAGCTGTGAAGATAACATACAGCTAGAAAGAATTTAAGAGGAAGAAGGCTGTGCTTAAAGTCTAGGGTATGTACCATGTCAAGGGCAATCAACAGACCTCTTGTTGTGAAAATTGTTTCCTTATGAGCATAGCTGTAGCACCTATCTAGACTATATTTGAATAGCTGCACACGTCATTAGCTGGAAATGTTTTTAATTTCATGTTTTCTTTAGAAAAGCAGAGGTGAACTTGAAATACCACATTAGGTAGCTCCAAGCTGTTGTTAAGCAACTATATTTTAATTTAGATACCACACTGCATTATTATTACATCACCTTTCACAACTCGTGGTTGCCTTCAGCAGTGTGGTTGTTTCTGTTAGCTCAGATGGAATAACCTGTCTGCCTAAAGCATTGTGACTGTGATACTTTTCAAAACTCAGGTCTGTAGGAAGTCAGGAAGCAGAAATTCTGGCCAAGAAGTCTGTCGTACAGACTGCACATCCCAGGGTAAGATCTGCTCACTATGCTCCTATATTCATATACTCCAGACAGAACTAGTAAACAACAAGTAACAGCCTTTCTTTCTTTCTTTATGTAATATTAATAACAAATCTACAACTTGACAACTTTTCCATTTTTATTGGTAAACCTCAAGCTTTCCTTGTCTAGTTTTTGATATTTTTTTTTAGTTCATGCAAAAAAAAAAAAAAAAAAAAAAAAAGCCAAAACAAAAACCATGCCCCAAACCCAAACTAGTTCTGCATTCTCTTTCAAGCTCCTGCTTCTTGAAATATCAGGAATAGGTTGCATGACTCACTGTTGCACACTTGGTTTATCTTTTTAAATCTTTTGAGATATGAACCATGAAGCAAAATGGTCTCTAAACCTCAAAAATGAAATGGTATAAAGCCCAAAATATCCACAGGGCTTGTACTTGTTACCTTGGTATCATCACTCTTTTGGTATTACCTAATCTTACAGAATTTTTACTGTTTAGTCTGAAATGGCCTGTGATCAACACGTAAGGTTTGAGCTCAATTAATTAGAATCAGTTGATCAGAATAAAAACTGAAGTACTTTGTCCAACTACTAAACTTCACCTACATAAACTGAGTATTTCTCAGTTAACCTTACTTGTTTTCTAGTAGTCCTCTAAAATTAAAACCCTTCAAGTCTGATATAACAATTCAATAAATAACAAATAGGTTTTAAATTTAAAGGCTGAGCCTTTAACATCCTTCTCTAGCAAAATAGTGCAAGAACATAATATGTGATACACATACTAAACACAGCTGTATTCAGTAACACCTGATTCATGATTTCATAATTTAGCATTCAGAAGATGGAGACTCTTGAGAAAGCTTTTTGTCAAAGTACTTTAATGACTGATTAATTTTCACAGTCCCAACACTCCATTTTACTGTGGCTTTTATTTACAGATTTTCCCCAAGATTATTGCATTTAGAAGATACCTTTCTACTTCAAACTTACGTAATTTCTGTGGTAGAAAATACTTTAAGCTCAAAAAATATCTATATATGCAAATTGAGAACTTATGAAGTTTAATTACTTTCAGATATTTGCAGAACTGATTTTTTCAATGCATCAGTTTAACAGTCTATGTTTCAAGCATCATAATGGATGTGTCCCTAGATGTGTTTGCAAAAATTCACCCTTTACCGTGAAGGATAAATTAATTTCATGGTAAAAAGAAATAATAATAAAATGAAGCTTTGTATTTAGTCATAATTTTAGGTTTCTATTGGGGTGCTGTGGTGTGTGTTTTCATGGTATTTCAGATTTCTGCTGAGCACCTTAAACAGGCCAGATATTCTAATGATTTCCCTTTGAAAAACCTTGGTAACTAAATGGTATAATTTGCTAGTTCCATTTCTGTCTTTTGAAGTCAGGAAATTTAAAATTCTGCAGGAGTGTAGCATAACATTCAGGTCATGATGAAGATGCACTTCAGTCAGAGCAATAATGTTAAAGCCACAGTAGCATACGCATAAAATTTATGCTCAGATATTTAAATTGCACACTAATTTAACTTAATTCATCTGTGATTAATTTGATTTAAGAAAATATCCATAAAAATAGAAGAAAACTCGTTGTAAATTTCATTTGTTTGATAAGCTCATTCAAATCAGTATTCTTGAAAGAGTTTGAGGAAGAAGAAATAAAGGAGAATTTGCATAGCTATGCATGCAAAGTTAATGTTGAAGCTGAAGAGAATGAGTATTTTTTTAAACATGTCAGTATAGAGGTCTGAAAAACTGTGGAATTCATTTCTCTTTCACAGAGTAAGAAAAGACTAGTGTAAATCCTTTTTCAGTTAACAAAGAATGGGACAACAAAGTTATGGGTTTAAGGTGTCCCCCTGCCTATTTTTTGTTTGTTTTGTTTCATTTTTCTTTAAGCAACATATTTGTAATTCGCATATAATAGCTGTCAAATCAAACAGTGTTAATTCTTTCATTTATGCATATACACAGTTATTTTGCAAAGAGAAGTATAATTTCTTAGAACAACCAGTAATGTGAGTGAAACAAAAATATTTCTGGAAACTTCAAGTAAATTCTTATCTCTTTCTAGTGAGCTGAAGGGAAAGGGACCTAATTCACCTTCCTTTGCATTTGGCAAGATCCCTTCAGTTGGCCGAAGCAGGAGATTGGCTATAACCTGAATTTTCAGTAGGGAGAAGTGAAGAAGGTGATTGCCAGCTCAGTAGTTGAGATAGCTTTTTCTTGAGGCAGCTAATAATTCTTGGATTTCTTGATTTCGCACCTAAACAGGAGATAAGGAAGCAGTGCTATCCTAGCATTTATTCTTATGTCTTACTAGCAGGAATACTTAAAGCTGGTGGAGTCCTGAATTTTTATCACCACCTTTTCTGAGCCTACACATCGTTTGAAGCTGTGTCTTGTCATAATAGGTTAGCGAGGCATCTTGATTGTATAGCACATCTCCACTGGTAGAGATGATTCAAGTCTGTTCTATATAAAATGCAAAATTCCATGAAGAAAGTTTATTTGTTCATGGGAGAAATTGCCTCCTGTTTCCTAATTCTAAAGCAAAATAAAGTGATCTACAGAAAGCTATTACTCAGTACATGCTGTCTGAAACTAAATGCAAGATAAATACAAGGTATATTCTGAAAATCATAAAAAAAAATAAATGGCAAATTCCTTTCTCTGCAGAGGAATATTCCATGAATTGTTAAGAATTTAGTTTCTCCCTCCCTTGCTTTCCAAAACCTGAGAGTGAAAAAAAAAGATTGGATTGCTTTTGTAATATGCACAAAGTATTTGTAGGAGAGAAAACCTTAAAAAGTATGGGTGCAAATTTCAAATGCATATATTGCATCTGTCTTGGAGCTAACATATGCAAATATTCTGTCATCAAACTCTGCTTTTAAATTAAATTGGAAATGAGTTAGGGTTTCTGTTGTTGTTGTTCTTACCTCCCTTAGGCAAGAAGGAATTTGTGAAGTGCGTAATCCAGACATCTGAAATACCTCATTTAAATTCTCATCCTTAAGTACACTGTGAAAGCAATAGCATTTCCAATCTAATCCTATCTGCAGATATTCTCCCAGAAGGTCTGCTGGAAAAATCTTGCTAGGAAAGGAAATAAACTCTGGACAATTGAGCTATTTAAATAGAAACAAATGCCAGCTTAATCAAAATGCTATTGAAACTTTAATCCACTAGTACTCTAGGTTAATCTAAATGAGAACAAATCAACCCTCCTGTTTCCTTCATCCCTCACTCTGCGAAGTCCTTCATAGTACCTCAAATAGAAAGAGAGGAAGTAAGGCAAAAGTATGTGAATTCTGTGCTGTTACTGAAACTGAAGTATCTAAGACAAGCCAGGCAGGTAATCTGTATCCTTATGGTGTAGTGTAGTGTTTAGGAGTGTGTGGATTGCTTAAATTTGAAACAAGCATCTTGAATTTAGTCCAGTGGAGAGATGAACTCTTTAAGCAACTTACCAACAGGATCTGTAAGAAGCAGATTTATATAAAGTGTATTCAGATTTATCACCATAAGGTTGTAATGGAAGATCTTTTGGGCTTCATTTGTGCTTTAGCAGCCACTACGTTAGACAGTAAGCTGCAATTTTTACAAGAATTATGCTGTTGAAGATGGCTAGTGTCAGAAGCCTAGAGTAATAACCTGAAATCTCCTAGAATCAAAATACAAATTTGAGGGCAAATTCCAGGCTGCTTAAGATGGGTATGAGGTAGTAATGATATCTTGTTAATTGTATTATTAAAACAAAAAGGGTATATCAAGAAAGGAATGAGAAAGTCAGAGGTTATCCCTGGAATTATTTCTGAAGGGCAAGTTTCTGCTGTAAATGACTAAGGCCGTAAGTAGGTTAAACAGTGGAAAGTTATTTTCTGAAAATTTGCCTATTTTTCAGTCTGGAACATTATGGTGAACATCATGGAGATTATTATCTGTCAGCAGGTTTATGATGTCATTTAGATGCACAGCTATGATTCGAAAAAGTGAGATCTGAAAGGATTATAGTTTTGGAATATTTATATGGGGATACTATTCCTGTAAATCAGAAAGAAAGCTAATTGTTTGCTGGGTTTTTTTGTTTTGGGTTGGGTTTTTTTGTCTTTTTTTTTTTTTCTGTTTTTTTTTATTTTTCCCAATTAAATATTGAAATTAAAAAAACAATTTAAAAAAAAACAACCCAATTTAATACACAGCAGCCAATTTAGAGACAAAAAGCATTAAGATAGTCTTCAGAGACTTTTCAATTACTTATCTATTAGATGAGGGTAGAACGTGGTTCGAGTGATATTTATATATTTATGTTTTAATATATTTTAAATACATATGAAATATATAGTGTGTATCTTTATATATTTCCAGTGCTTTGCTAGGCATTCTGGTCACTTCTAAAAGTCAAACATTTATAGCTTGTCTTACGTGTGTATAATTACGTCCTAAACTGATTTCAGTAGGAATGTGCTAGAGTTGAATGAAATTTGAATCTTCTGTTGTGTGCTATATTAGAATATCTTCTGGATAATTAATTTAAAAAAGCTTATAAATATTACAACTGTTTATGCTTTTCTTTCCCTGTACTCTTCTCCTAAGTCTTGGCAATCTCAGTTAAAAGGGATTTGTGCATATTTGGGTATATGTAGTTATCCATTTTCCCTCCTTGTGTTCTTAATGTCAGGCACAAAGAAGCAACTTGAAGAACAGCAGCTAGCATAATTAGACTTAAAATGAACACCTGTCATCTCTTGCTGCCTTATTCCCTGAAAATTAGGAATTTTATATTAGTTGTCCAACATGAAGGCAAAGGAAGAAATTACTAGTAGCAGTATTAAGGGTGTTGGGGACTTGGAGTAAATATATCAGAAATTTTTCATTTTGAATTGCAGAAAACAGAAGCAAGCTCCAGAGGTTTCATATATTTTTAATTATGCTAAGTATTTTGTTCTTGCTTTCCAGGATGGAATCAGTTAGATGATTTTAATATATGTAGCATTTTTCTGTTTTTCTACAGGTTACACTCCCTTTGTGGTTTGATTTTTTTGTTTGTTTATTGGTTTTTTGTGTGTTTGTTTTTCCCTTCAAATTAAAAAGATGGTCTTTGCAATGTACATTTGTTAGATCTTTTCTAGTCTTATTTTCAGTTATTACCACTAATGGGAATTTTCTTCCCTTTAGTCTTCTGTTATCTTTGGTAAATGTCTGATAGAATCATAGAAAAGTAGGCTTATAAAACATCTGGGGATGTCATTCATGGTCATGCAAAGGCCAGACAAACTTCTGACAGATGTTTGTCTGACTTGGTCTGAAAGGCCTCTCTTACTGGACGTTTTATAATGTTCCCAGGCAGTACATTTGGGTGATCTTTCGTCTGTTCATTGGAAGGATTTTTAATGAGGTCCAGTTTAATGCTTTTTTAGCAGAAGTTCAAGCTGTTCACCATGGAAACATTACCACTTTCTTTGTAACTTCCTTTTACATCTTATTTAAATTTATGGTTTCCTCCCCACAATATGCCTTCTGGAGGCTAACTTCTCCAGTCTTGCCTCAAACTGATGCTTTTCAGATCTTGAATTCTGGATTTACAAAGTTTAACTAAAGTTAAGTCACAATAATGGTTTTACAAAGGAATTCATATTACTTTTGAGGCTGAAGATGAAGACTGGTTCAGGCTTGTTTGTTGCTGTTGGCTGCATCCACATAGATTGCCCATGTAGCTGTTATACGGTACTTTGCAGCTACACCACAAAGCTTACTTTGGACTAACACTGTCTCTGCAGTGTAGGATCAGCTGTTGCTTTCAGAGTCACTCAGATGGCTATTTTACATAAAAAATGCATATTAATTAGGCAAAAAATCTTTGCAGTCTCTAAAATATTTCAAATGGAAATGCAAAAACTAATACAGATGGAGTAAAGAATGACTGCATGCAGTAAAATACTTAAGAATATTTTCTTCAAAAGCTCTTGGGAATCATTTTTATTTCTCAAATGAAATTGTTTTCAGTGAAAATTTGAGCTTATTAAATCAATGTCAGCTTCTGTATGTTGAACAAGCTTTTTTGGTTGGTTCTCCACTTATTTTTCTTTTTTGAACCAAAAATACTTCTTTGTTTCCTCTGTAGGAGGAAAACCAGCAGGGTTGTGACTGTTACTTAAAGCTCAATGGTGACTGAAAAATAACTCAAAAATGTCAAACTTTCAAATCCCATTTTTGCCTGTAGGCAAGATGTGTTCTTCTGCACACTGTTAGCTAGTAAAACAATTCATCTGCGTAAAAAAAGAAAACAAAAACCAAAAACCAGAAAAAAAAAAAAAAAACCCACACAACCAAACCCTTGGCAGCTATTGTGGAATGACAAAAAAAGGATAAAAGGCAGAATCAAAACACTGCCTTTCTCTAACTTCTCACTAAACTCTTCAAGCACAAAGATCTGTAATGACGACTCCTAAGTATGGCATAGCGGAGTTTTTGTATGCTCCAAAGTTATAGTAGTTACAGCAGATGACCTGCAGTTATCTTAGTGCTACATGTGGTGCTCATCTGTTGATTTCCAAAGTGGTCATCCGTGGAGAAAATGTTTAACTCCCTGTTATGTTTTAAATCTCCATTAATACAGAATCAATTCTCATTGGAAGCAAACATGATGATTTCCATATATCTTAACATCTTGTTTTCTGTTGCATAGCTTAGAATACTGCTTCTGATTTGTGAATATGCTGTACTAGATCATGTACCAAACCTTGTAATTGAGGAAGTTGTTACAACAAATTAAAAGTACAAATAAGTCACTGTATACGATATGGATGTTTAATACTTGTCAGAAAATCCTTATGGTGTGATTTCATTATTGTGCCTGCTGGAAAGTATCAAGATTCAGAAGAGCTTTAGTTGAGTATCTTTAAGCAGAGCTTTAATTCTAAATAATACTTTATTTAGCATGTATGTTTTAAATCTCTGAAGACTATCACACCCAAATTTATGCCTTTTTTTTTAGCAACAGTATTCAATATGAAATCTGTCTTTAAACTGCTGCTTTTAAATTCTGTATTTTGAACATATGACTAGATGTTTGCTTGTTTATTTTTGTCTTATTAGATGGTGCAAAGGAACCACTAGATATTAAATATAAATTAATTGTTTAATCACCTTTCTCTAGAAAGTTGACCAAACATGAGCAAAAAACTTCGGACTTGCTGAGTTACCATATTTACCACTGTCTTAGCTTTGAAATAAATGCAAATAGAAAATTCACTGTCTGCACAAATTATTGCATTTGTAATTATTGTCTTCCGCTGATACTGGGTCTGAAAGGAAATTTGTCCTGATCCTGACCTTATCAGGATACTGATATATGTTGCTTTCTGCATACCTGCTATTCTGTATTTCTTAATATCCTTTATTCTCCTGGCAAGGACCTGCAAATGCTGCAGTTCTCTCCTGAAAAGTGCAAAGCTTGCATTGTTTAGCAGCATTGGAGCTGGTGTGTGAATTTTCTGCAGTATTCAGCTGATTCAGTAGTCCTGATTAAGGTGTTCTGACTCTATGCTGGAACAGCAATAATATATAATAGCAGTAAAATCATAAACTTTGAATACACAAAAAGCTACTGAATTCCTTTTTCAACAAGCTGAAATTACATGATTTTAATTAGCCATCAATACTGAATAAAAATGGTTATATTGAAGTCAATTGCAAGGAAATACAAAATTTACAAATTTTCTTTTTTTTGTCATTATTCATAAAAAATATTCTTAAGAGACACAAATACAAGTTAAAAATATTAATATTAGTATATGAAAATTCCAGATAAGCAGTCACAATGTCTAGCTTTCATGCCAACAATCTTTTACTCTTGGAGAAAAATATAGTGAGACTATGAAGGTTAGACAGTATTAAAACTTCTTTATAAAAATGTCCTTAAATATGGATAATTTAAATATACCAGCATCTTCAAGTAAAAGTTTGAATTTCATGTATCATTGGATATTGTAATCAAGCCTGTAGTTTTTGGTCTTTGGCTAGATACAATTTGGAGCCTGAGCTGTTGTCGTGGTTTAAGCCCAGCCGGTAACTCAGTACCATGCAGCTGTTTGCTCACTCACCCTCTTCTTGCCCCTCCTCCCAGAGGGATGGGGAGGTGAATCAAAAGAATGAAACTCCCACAGGTTGAAATAAGAACAGTCCAGTAACTAAGGTATAACACAAAACCACTGCTGCTACTACCAATAATAATAAAGGAAACAACAAGGGAAGAGAATACAACCACTCACCACCCGTCGACCGATACCCAGCCTGTCCTGAGCAGTGATCTCACTCTTCTGGGTAACTGCCCCAAGTTTATATACTGGGCATGATGTGCTGTGGTATGGAATGCCTCTTTGGCTGTTTTGGGTCAGGTGCCCTGTCTCTGCTTCCTCCCGACTTCTCCTGCTCCCTGGCAGAGCATGAGACTGAGAAAGTCCTTGGTCACAGTAAGCATAACTGAGCAGCAACTGAAAACATTGGTGTTATCAGCACTGTTCCAGGCTGGAAGTCAAAACCACAGCATTGTGCCAGCTACTAAGAAGGAGAAAAATGACTGCTACTGCTGAAACCAGGTCAGCTGTTATATATTAAAAAAAAAAAAAAAGTATATTGCTATACTTCTATTAAATTTTAAAGAAATATTTTCAAGAAAGAAGACTGGATAAGGTACAGTTGCATGCTTGGAAAAAACAACAACATTCTACAAGATATATTATAATGCATACTTGATGTTTTCTCCAAGCCATGTGAGATTATGTTTTATTTTTAATGAAGCATGGTCTGTATTAAAAGCCTTTTTATTTTTTATATGTGCATGACAGAATTTATCATCATTGTGATTTATGCTTAAAACTTTCTGAAAACCCTTGTTCTTAGTAATTGTGCAATGTTTTTTACTTTTTTAGTTGATACACTTACTAAGTTTTTCACTGGGAGTGTCCTGCCTGGAGTTTAGTACTTTGATGATTGAATAAATCAGTAGTGTCATGGAAACCACTTTTGAACTGAACAGACATATACCCTATAACTAAAGGACTAGGTAACTGGAGGCTGAAGAGATGGTAGCTTCTTTCCATCAGTTACTATATATTGCTTAGAAAAGAGTTCTACTTCATCATTTTAGTCAATGTGTAAGGTTTTCTCAGCAGGAATTTTGTCTGTCCCTTTCTTTCCTATCCTATGATGCTTCATCCCAGTTTCATTAGAAATGAAGTCTCCATTTTATCTTACTGTGCTCGAGATGATCCCTGGCAGACAGGCCATATACCTTTGGCCATGTTTTATACAAAAATGTAGGATGCTTTTCTCTACTTTTTAGTTTTGTTTTGTTTTGTTTTTTTTATTTTAATTCTGATTTTTGAAAAGTAAGGGCTAGAATAAAAAATACAACATTTAAAGTGAAGATCAGGCAGTTGGAGTTGATGGGGTTACTCTGACAGTCTCTAAAGCTTCAGAATGGAACTTTGAGCAGGGACTGCACTCGATTCACCCTGTCCATTTACCTCTGCTCTTCTTCCTTGTGTCCCTTTCTTCTTGTTCTTGTATTTTTGAATGCCTTTTGATATCATTCAGATAATGGTGAAGTTCTGGCTTTTTGGGTCTATTAACATTTCAGAAGTCTGGAGGATAGCAGGGTAAAGTGCACATATGATGATAGTCCTGGACAGAGCATTTCTAGTGGATTGCTTTCAGGAGGAATTTCATAGATTTCTCAATTGTGACTGAAGCTCCTCATAAAACTCATGAGGATGACCAAATGTTAAGATGAGGTTTTCTATAATCCTGTAAGGGAAATACTTAACAAAACCCTGAAACAGATTTCCATCCCCAGCCCCTTTAGCTGGAAGGCTTAAATTCAAACATTGTATTGCCAAATTTATAAGAAAAGGTGGGCAGCGTTACCAGTAAAGACTGTGCTTGCTGGCTGAATGGGCATGGTTAGGGCAGTAGAGTGACTATAGGATGATCATCTTTGAGGGCTCCAGAGGAAAAGATGGAGAATGAGAATTTTGATGATTTACTATGCAGAGAACATGGGAAAATAAAATTAGAACATGATTAATTAATAAGCCTTCAACAATTAAATAAGCCAAACTGCCTAAACATGGAGGGTTTTTTTGTGTTCAAGCGCCAGTCTTTGTGTGCTGAGGAAAGTTATGCATAAGAGAACGTTGTCCATAAATCTGTGGTGCGACATTCATGCTAAATTGTTTCTGTTTCAGCATGATTCGCTAACCAAAAAACAGTGCATAAATTATTGGAACTTCATGTTACTGCATTGTCCAGGGACTATCAGATTTTTGTCTTAATAGAACAGTGATCCATTCATTTTATAAATCATTTGGCATGTTGCAGATGCTCTCAGCTACATGCACTAAATCAGTTCATATTACTGAGCAGCAGAAGAGCATGGCATTGCAGCTGGTATGGCAAAATATGTATCAATGTGATATTGATCCAGTGTGATAGAGAAAAGTTTTGCTAAAATGGCCTAAAAAAAGAGGAGTGTTATCTCCTTATTGCAGTATTGGTTCAAATTGTACAAGATGATGGAAAAAAAAAGTGATAGTAGTACAGCATAAGAGAAAGCTTTTAATTTTCTCCATTACTTCGACCATTTTGACCATTCCATTCACGAAGGAGATCCTGTTTCATTATGGATATCTATAAAGCTGATAACTAAGTATTTGGGGGTTTATTATTATTTACTATTTTGCAGTTACTGCATTTGGAGTAGGGCTGAGAGTTTACCTATGTATACTGGAGCTAAAGTTGCCCACTGTTGCGGAACTAGGAGTTGCTTCTTGGCAAAACAAAAAGCTTCTGTCAGAAAATGTTGATTTCCTGGACCCAAATATTTTATTTGAAATACCTCGTGTCCTACAAAAATTCTGCTAACCTGACAGAAACATTATTTCCTGGACAGTTATGTAGGGTTTATGGTTACTTTTCCTTCCTTCCCTCACAAAGTCGCCTGGATCCTTCACTTATTGATTCTGACTAGCAAGTCCCACAGGACAGAACACTACAGATTTTGGCCAACTCTGTCTAGCTTTGCAGGTTGTGTTTGTCATTAGCATTCTTGCACAGCTACTGTAGCATCTGCTTTTCCAGGTTCTGCACTACATACTTTTGCCAACATGAATTTAAAGAGTGAGAAATCTGCTGGAGAAGAATGTCAGGTGATTAAGACAGATTTCTCCTTTTAGCGTATTAGTTTGTCTTGTTGAAAAATAAAACTGAAAAAAAGAAAATAAAATGTTTTGGACAAAGCCAGGCACTTAAATTTGAAGAGAAGTTATTACTACCATGTTTTTTGTGCAGTAAATTGGTGGCTTGCTATTGAAGGACAGAAACATATATGTTACTTGTGATGATAAATAAAAGTTCACACAAGAATGGCAAAGATTACCCATCTGTTCTAAAATACCTTAAAATTAGTATGTTGTTTCTGGGAAGAGTAAGCTTGTAGTGGACTGTTCTCATACCTAAGAAAAAAAATCACAGTTTTATTGTGAGATCTGCTGCTTTTCTTGAAGAATTAAATTTTTGAGGTATCAAACTAGGTGCCCCCAATCAGGTAATGAGGGCCATCTTGCTGTAGAGAGGAGATGCAAATACCACCTGCTATTTAGTAGGGGTGAATTAAAAGGCCAAAGGAAGCCACCCATAACTGGTATTAAAGATTATGCTGTTAGATTTAACAGAGAAGGGCAGCCTTGAGAGTCTTGCATCCATTGTAAAACTCAGTGGTATATACACATATACTGGCAGATTAATGCAACTTCAGTTTTTTTTAATTGTTTCTAACATAGTGAATTAGTTTCGTTCTCTGCATTACTTGTAAAGAATAATATTTCAGTTTGCAAAGCTTGTCACCTAGTTTAGAAAATGAATTTGATTAAATGTAGAGCTATTGATTTCTGATCTTTTATTTTTGCTATTTTTAAGGTAAGAGAAATCAGGGTGAAAGTTCTCTAAGAAATTCATGGCAAGTGAACCCTTGTGAATAGTCCTTTACAGACTGATGCAATACTTAGGAAAAATACGTTTGCCTGAGAAAAAAAGACAGTACACAGACTTTAAGTAGTGATCCTATTGTGTTTAACATTTAGTCCTGTTGGGTTTTCTAGCTTTTAAGCCATAATTCAAAAAATGTAATAATGATGTGTGACATATAAAAATTGTCTCTGCTGTTTTTTTAGGGAGAGACACCTGAATAAAAATCAAGAGGTTTTCAAAACAATAAGGAAATGAAGATACAAGCTGGTTTTGACTTTTTCATAAGCATTTATTATTTCTTTTTAATGCAAACATTAAATGCATGCATGGAATATTACATGTCAAGTACTGTTAAATATAAAGTTGAGATTGAAATTGTGAATTGCATAGAATCCTCTAGAGTAAGTGTAAGAGCACATTCTGTTTAATAAGTTATTCAGCAAAAAAATATCTCCTCTCCCCTTGCCATTGTAATTACATGTGGGTACATCTTTATTGTATTTTAATTCTGACTTTAGAGCAAGAGGGTGAAGGCTTTAAATACATCAATATAAGAGAGATAATGTTTTTCATAGTCACAAGAGTTATTTCCTACTTGTAGTAGTGCAGTAGTAACTTGCCAGGTGAATTTGGTGTATGCCTAGAAGATCCAGCTACTGCATACCCTTTTTAGTTCCTGTATCTCATATCTGCCAGCCTAATTTTGCAAAATCCTTTGCACCCCGAAATTACAAAGAGTTAGCCTTTATTTCCAAATGTTTAATTATAAACTATGAAGAGCAAGGTATACTGATCTGATGCTATACTTAACTAGGCTTATTTAGTGTCTCATCCACTCCATCCTGTCTCCTCTTCCACAAAGAATGCTGGACAGTCTTTTTGATCTAACTGTGGAGTTAATTGAGAAGGATCCATATCTGTACATAGCTTTTTCTGTTCTTTTATTCAATGGGGATTAAGGTTTAAAAACAGAGCTCTTAGTCTGATACAAGTGGTTGTTCCACACTTACTGTATTACTTCCAAGAGTGTAATTGCAACCCTTCTTGTTTAACAGATCAATTTGCTGCCTGTATTTTGTAAACCATTTATGACTAGGAGAGTTCTTTATAAACAGATATTAGCATATTCATATTCTTTGCCTCCTCATAGAGTTCATATGTTTCATATTTATAACCCAGTGTCCTGGTTTTGGCTGGGATAGATTTAATTTTCTTCTTAGTAGCTTGTACAGTGCTGTGTTTTGACTTAACTCTGAGAACAATGCTCGTAACACACCAGTGTTCTAGTTGTTGCTAAGTAGTGCTTACTCTGATCAAGGACTTCTCAGTCTCTCCTGCTCTGCTAGTGAGGAGTGGCACAAGAAGCCAGAAGGAAGCAGAGACAGGACATCTGACCCAAACTAGCTAAAGGGGTATTCCATACCACAGCGTGTTATGCCCAGTATATAAAGTGGGGGATTCATCTGGAAGGAACTGATCATTGCTCGGGTAGGATTGGGTATCTGTTGGCAGGTGGTGAGAAATTGTTTTGTGCATCACTCCTGGAGTGAGTGGCTGCTTATTACTTACTTACCGGCTTGGTTTAAACCACGACACCCAGATTAAAAATTTGGTATCGAGAGTACTTTTTTTCAAACTACTTTTTTCTCTATTTTTTTTTTTTTCATAATTTTGAGTGGATGCTGTTGCAAGTGGTATATGACCAGATATCCTGTTAAGTAGTTTTAACAATAATTTAAGCTTAACTTCTTTGAAAACCTGAATTCATGCCAAAAGCTAATAGCATGCAAGCAGTCAGTTGGTGCTTTTGCTGCTGGTAGTGCATTAGCAATGTGATCAGCATGTGACATCAAACTATAATTAACAATCACATATTTTAATTTCTTAGATATTCTTATATATCGGGTTTTTTGGCATAATAATTCAGTCTCACACTTCAGATAAAAGCTGGAATGAAAGTATACTGATCTGGCAATAATTACTTATTCTAAATCATAACTTTTAAAAACATCTCAATCAAGTTGAAGACATTTTTATGTCTGCATCTAACTTAAAGCAATATGCAGCTTGGTGTCTATATAACTGTAGTGACAGAAGCTAGAGCTGGAGGCAATCACATGAAACTTTTTGTGTGGCCTTTCCACAGGACAAAACTAATTCCA